>JASPKZ010001204.1:2342500-2350000 GCA_030220185.1 Diploptera punctata | reverse complement strand
TGCATGTTAAAAAAACATGGGGAAAAAAAGAAGAAAAACATTTTGTCCAATAATTTCTAACTTTGCACTATGTGGAATACCTTTTTTGGCAGGGTTTTATTCTAAGGACTTAATTCTGGAAATGGTTTCATTAAGATATCTAAATTTTTTGGTTTATTTTATTTTATTTTTCTACAGGCAACAAGCTGTTAGCAGTAAAAATGGATTTTAGGAGGCGATCGACAAGAATTTCAAGAAGGGATAAGATCAGAAACAGCAGAATACGGGAAATTATGCATGTTAAAAAAAAAACATTGGGAAAAAAAGAAGAAAAACATTTTGTCCAATAATTTCTAACTTTGCACTATGTGGAATACCTTTTTTGGCAGGGTTTTATTCTAAGGACTTAATTCTGGAAATGGTTTCATTAAAATATCTAAATTTTTGGTTTATTTTATTTTTTATTTTTTTATTTTATTTGAATTGGTGCCGGACACCTCATAAGAATGGAAGAAGAGAGAATACCAAAGAAGATCCTTAATTGGAAAGCTAATGGAAAAAATGGAAGAGGCAGGCCTTAGAGAACGATGGATGGATGGAGTGAAGAAAAGTATGGAAAATAGAGATTTGAGGAAAGAATATGATTCAGAGAGGAACCTCTGGCGACAAATCACTTTGGGTTGAAGGAGAAACACCATATTGTGGAATATTCCTAAATAAAAAAATAAAATAACAACAATAATAATAATAATAATAATAATAATAATAATAATGATGAAACTGACAAGAGTTTTGGCCATAAGGCCCTATCTTCCATTAAATCAGTAAAAGAAATATTAAATATAGAACAAAAAATACATTGATAATAACATATACAATAAGTAAATATTTATACAAATTCAACTCAAATTAAAATTATTCAAGTCAATATTATTTGAGAAGCAAATAATGAGAATCCATATGTTACTCCACGGAAACACCAATTACTAGAGAAAGTTTTACATTACATATCTGAACCTCTATAATACTTTCTCATGTACCACTTCTACATCTTTTATAATAATAATAACAACAATAATAATAATAATAATAACAATAATAATAATAATAATAATAATAATAATAATAGTCGGCAGCGGTGGACTAGTGGTTATGCTCCTTGCCACTGGTCCCGAGGGTCGCGGGTTCAAACCCGGCCGGGGTCGATGGATTTTTTTTAGGACGGAAAAAATCCAAGGAGCAAGTCCTCCGGGAGGGACTTTAAGCCGTGGGCCCCGAGTCTGAATATTTTCAGGCTCGTAAAAAATCCTTAAGCCTGAATGAAAAGGCATCTAAGCAAAATTTACCGAATTTACACGTCCTAGTACTACCTTTGTTTCCTAGATGTCAGTATGAGGCGGAACGCTGACCACGGACCACTCAAAATTACAACCATACGACTATTTAACTCATGCCCCAAATGGGAGTCAATGACCAATCACATTTCAATGATTTTTTATTTACAACCAATCACAGTCGTGTTTCGCCTAGAATTTACCAACTAAAGTTTATCATAATAAAGAAAGCACCTCCTTTTAACGTTCTGAATAGGTCATAGCATTATTTTGCAGTGACTGACCTTCCAGACTGTACATATAGTGCATGAATGTCAAAACAGCGCATGCGGGAGTTAATATAAACACATATGAAGCAGTTGATTATACCACCAAAAAAAAAGAAACCACTTTTGCACTTTCTTAAATGTACTTTTTCCCAGGTAATAACATTCCATAAACATATAATTGTCATAGGACATCAGAAATGAATTAATATACAGTTTGATGTTTCATTTTTTCTCCACTAGAGAGCATTCTTACGATATTTCGTTCCTTTAACAATAAATAATACGATCTGTTTGCATTGATGAACAGAAGAAGCAAATGAAGCGTACCAATCGTTTCTCATTTGTTTTTAAACATCGCCGTTTACATTAAATATATAAATATTTTAAAATAACTATATTTAAATAATTATTTATGAGTAAACAACTTAATTTTATTCGTTAAATAGTCCTAACAAATGCCACTCTTGATTTCCAATTTCTCTAGATACATTTGGAAATCACTCGTGGCATTACTTATGAAAACAAGTGTAACTAAATTAGTACGGTTCAAATTCTTCCCTGTAGAGGTAGAGCGCCTAAATCTCTGTAAAGGGAAACATGGGCTTACAATAATAATAATAAAATTAGTTCAACCCTGAAATAAGTGACCTCTGAGTAAAATATGTCGGGTCTTTCACGCCCAGATGTTAATGACCTGAGTGTCAAACAATGTTCCAAAAATAAAATACTAATTAACCGAGATCCCCGAATAGCCTATGAATTACTGTGCCATAGATTAGGAAAGGCAGTTGGGTAATTTTTATTTACGACTCCAATAAATTAATGCAGGTGAAGGAAGTGAAGGGAGTGACTATGATGAATGATACAATAACTAAACTACACTTCTACTTCACGTCTTTTGTTTCATCCCCGTCACTTGTCTTATTTAGAGACGCGCCGATGTATTTATTGCTTCCGCTACTACTTCCATGTACAACTTTTGCCTTCCGTCATACCAGGATCGCAACGTATGGCTTATGTCAACTTTGTCAGCCTCAAGTATGCAGGTCTACCAATCTACCAAGCATATTCATAACTACTTTAAGAACACACGCATGCCCAACAAAAAATGTTTTATTTTAACTAGACAATCCTGCAGATATCCTACTGTAAAGTTCTTAGGAAAATGTTTGGACCAAATAGAGATGAACAGACAGGTGAATGGAGAAGACTTCATAACAATGAACTAAATGATCTTTATAGGAAGCCAGATATAATAAGAACAGTTAAGTATCGTAGACTGCGATGGGCAGGACATGTTGTGCGTATGGGGAATGAAAGACGTGCATGGAAACTTCTTGTAGGAAAGCCAGAAGGAAAACGTCCAGTTGGTAGACCAAGAATGAGATGGGAGAACAACATTAACTATGATTTGAGGGAAGTAGATTATACAGGGAATGATTGGAAAGCATTAGCTCAGGATAGGGATGTATGGAGAGCTTATGTCCGCACGGCCATGAATCTACTGGTTCGATAGTGCCAGTGAGTAAGTAAGTAATCCTGCAGATAAGAGCTTTCATACATTGTAAAGCTTTATTATTATTATTATTATTATTATTATTATTATTATTATTATTATTATTATTATTATTATTATTGGTAGGACAAAACGATCACTAAATAACAAAACAACAAGAGAAACCCAAAATGTTGGCAGTACCGGTACTGCTCTATGGTTCAGAAGCCTGGATACATAAAAAAACAAGATCTAAGTAGGATAACGGCGGGAGAAATGAAATTTTTGAGATCTGTTAAAGGGTGCACTAAGGAAGACAGAATCAAGAACACGGAAATAAGACAGGAACTTGAAATATTTGTAATAACTGATAAAATAGATACATATAGACAAAAATGGAAGAACACACATAGACAGAATGAATGAAGATAGATATCCAAAACAAATAATAAAATACAAACCTAAAGGCACCCGAGATGTGGGTAGACCTAGAAAGAGATGGGCTGAAGTCGGAACGGGTCAACAGACCTAATCCATGAATCCAGATGATGATGATTATTATTATTATTATTATTATTATTATTATTATTATTATTATTATTATTATTATTATTATTATTATTACAGGAATAAGAATGGATAATAAAGTGTGCATAAATAATCTATTTGCTGACGATGTAATCATAATACAGAAAAATGAAGGCGATTTACAGAAATCAATGCATGCATTAAATGAAATATGTAAATTATACGATCTAAAGATTTCTGTAAGGAAAACGAAGACCATGGCTTTTAGAGGAAGAGATCCAGTGAGATCCAAAATTATTTTAGAAAATCAAAGTATAGAACAGGTGTCTAGTTTCACATATTTGGACTGTGATGTTGGGTACAATGTGGAAAGAGATATTGACTCCAAAATAAATAAATTTCAGACGGTGCGTGGAACAACACAGAGAACATTCAAAAATAAAATTAGAAAAGAAACCAACATAAAAATGTTTAATGTTATGGCGGTTCCCACAATATTGTATGGATGTGAAACTTGGGCTCCAATGAAAAAACAGAAGGACAGAATACAGACGGCGGAGATGAGGTTCCTAAGACAAGTAAAAGGATGTACAAGACTTGATAGAATAAGAAATGAGGATATAAGAGAAGAATTGAAAGTACAGCCTTTATTGGATAAAGTCACGAATTACAGACAGAAATGGATTGATCACATGGATGGAATGAGTAAGGAGAGATATCCATTGTTAGCAAGAAATTATCAAGCAAGAGGAAGACGTGATGTTGGAAGACCTAGAAGACGTTGGGCTGATGCATTATGAAGTCGGAACGGGCAATTGCCTAATCCCTGGAGTGATGATTATTATTATTATTATTATTATTATTATTATTATTATTATTATTATTATTATTATTATTATTATTATCATTTGTCACTATGTTACTGTTATGCATCCATACATAGTAATTCTACTATAGTATATATATATATATATATATATATATATATATAACTTACATATTGTTTTGTCAAAACGAAACTTAGCATATAGTGATCAGTTAAAAAGTAAGGTAAAATGTCGTTAACTAGAAAAATTGGACAATTAAGGTATAGGAATTCATCTGAAACTAAAATTTAAAAATCGCTTTAGCGTTCCCAATTTTCAATGTTTCGCAATAAAATTCAGCACATGCTGTTAAAATAAAACGAGTAATGTATTCTCTAAAAATCAGCTAATTTCTACAATTATAAATGAGAGTTTACCTGAAACACAACATTAAAAAATCGCTTTAATTCCCTTCGGGGGCACGCCGTAGCGTAGTGGTTAAGGCATTGACCTACAAGCCGGAGGGTCGAGGGTTCAAGTCCCGTTGGGGTCAAGAGTTTTAAACTGACCCAAACCCTCTGGCGACACTGGCCCTGGGGTCGACTCAACCTCTAACGTAAATGAGTACCAGACGCTTGTTCTGGGGGTAAAGGCGGCCGTCACGCAGGGCTGACAACCCGGCTGACATAAATTGCCGATTGTCTAGAAAAAGTGGGAGCCTTAACCACCTACTACCCCAAGGGCCTCCTGGCCTGTTGAGGGATCACTTTAATTCCCTTCGTCCCAATGTATCAACATATAATACAATTTAATTAATACTTAAATTGACAACATATCCTAAAAGTAACATCAGGTCAACTTATAAATAAACTAACAGAAAATTATTCTGTATAAAGTATTTAAAATTGTGTCAAATTAGGATGAGATTCCCTGTTGTCACACACGATTTTCCATACCACATCCTTAGGCTACTTTTGCACTACACACTTTTAAACACGTTTCGTACTATTTTAAGCCATTTTGGAATAATTTTATAAACATTTCTTACGATTTATAAAGAATGTCCGTCGCCGTGGCGTAGTCGGTAGAGACCCTACCTTCCACTCCGGCGAGCCGGGTTCGATTCCTGGCGGGGTAGGGGATTTTAAATATCCACCCTGGGTCTGGGTGTGTGTGTCCTGTCCTTGTGTCTATGTGAGAATAAAATAAAGTTAGCAAAAC
Source organism: Diploptera punctata (assembly GCA_030220185.1). NCBI lineage: Eukaryota > Metazoa > Arthropoda > Insecta > Blattodea > Blaberidae > Diploptera > Diploptera punctata. Next base: position 2,344,368 of record JASPKZ010001204.1, on the reverse strand, counting down.
AGGTAAAACAAAATGGAAAAAAGGTAAAACATAAAGGAAAAACAGTATGTCTATAAACGAAAAAATAAAATAAATATTAAAAATATTTATATAATTACGCGAATATTGTGAATCCAATTCTACAGACGCGCAAATTCTTAATGTAACATCCACTAGAAGACGCTCAAACGTTTTATTTAGTAAATAAACATCAATACTTCTTTCTTTTTCCGCTCTTCTTGTTTACACTGTTTTCCTTCTTGTTTTACCTTGTTGTTAACCTGTTTTTTTCTCGCATATAGACACAAAGACAAGACACACACACCCAGACTCAAGGTGAAGATTAAAAATCCCCTACCCCGCCGGGAATCGAACCCAGGTCGCCGGAGTGGAAGATAGGGACTCTACCGACTACACCACGGCGACGGACTTCTAAAATCCATTGTAAATCACAGTTTTGAAAAATTGATAACTCTATGTCAATACTACATAGAGAGTATAATAACAACAGGATCAGCATCCTAGAAGACATAGAGATTCTAAAAGAAGCAAAGAATGAAGACCTACACAACGAGAACATATCCGCAGACATAAATCCGTTATACAACCTATATAACACCATCAGTTCCAATTAAAACGCAGAAGATAAAATATTGATTTCGAAAGGCCTCCATATTAAAATAACTTGAAGTTTTATGATTTAGTTGAGGACGACTGACTTACCAGGTAAAAGACTATATATTTAACATCTTATTACATAACCTCAACGGTGCTTTAATATGAATTTCAAAAGTGTTGATATATATCAGTAACTTAATATTTTTAAAATATTACAAAATAAAATAAAACGGACACTAAAAAATAAAACTTTGAGGAGTACATAATTATAATTTTACAAAATTATGGTAGGGCCTGTCTTAACATATGCAAATGAGAATTGGACTCTTAACCGTTCATACAGAAGAAAAATAGAAACTGCAGGAATGAATTCTATTATTTTTAGTCTGATCATCTTACCTCAATATTAACGTTGATTTGTTCTTGAACATGTTTCAAAACAGAATTGTTTTGAAACATGTTCAAGAACAAATCAACGTTAATATTGAGGTAAGATGATCAGACTAAAAATAATAGAATTAAAATAACCTCAAAATATCACTTCCTAAAATTAAATATGCAGAGATGAAGTTCTTACGTTCAGTAGCAGGTGTGACAATTTTGGACAGAAAAATAAATGAACATATTAGAAAAGACTTAAATATTTTAAATTTAACAAATAGAATTGCCAACATGTGAAACAACTGGTATGAACATGTTAAAAGAATGCCTACAGATAGAATCCCCCAGCTGTTATTAAAGTACAAACCAATAAGACATAGAAATGTTGCACGGTCATTTACTAGATGGGAAGAATCATTAAATCCCACTTGATGTGAAAACAGGTCAAAAGACCTAATTTCATAAAGTAGAAAAGGAGGAAATATGTAACGATTTTTACATAATGCAGGCTCTAAAAATGTATTAATGTAGTGATATATAATTGTTCAAGAATTTGAAGATATAGAATACCTCACTAGAAAATTAATACAAGAATATAGTTTATGGGGTTTAAAGATCAATATGGATAAATCTAGATATATGACAATAGGGGATCTTCCTCAAGATTTAATACTAGAAGAAAATTTAGGGACAATTAAATACACTGAAGAATATAAGTATTTGGGAATTAAAATTACTAAAGATGGAAAACAAGAAACAGAGATAAGAAACAGGATCAATATAGGAAAGTATGCTATATCTGCCCTAAATGAAATAGTATGGGACAAACATATCTTCAAAGAAACAAAAAAAAACTATTTTTAATACAATAATCAGAAGCACTATTACCT
>JASPKZ010001204.1:2095000-2337500 GCA_030220185.1 Diploptera punctata | reverse complement strand
ACTATCAAATGTAAAGGCATATTATTATTATTATTATTATTATTATTATTATTATTATTATTATTACTATTATTATTATTATTATTATTTTATTGCGAATGAGCCCATGTAGGACTACGCAAAGTACTTAGAGGCGTTTCCTTTGAGCCCAAATTTCTCTCATTCTTTTGCTATGAGCTTGTTTTCTATCATCTGTCCAAGTTGTTCCAGTTTTTTTTCTTCGGTTTGTCCTCTTGGTCAACTTGCCACTTATTCACCTTAATTCTAAATATATCTCTGTTTGGGATATCATTTTTTAGTAATTTCTGCCAATTTTAAGTCCTTTTTGACTTCATCGATCCACTTCATAGTATCTGGAGCTTTACTTCTGTTTTCGTAGAATTATATTAGGCCTATTATTATTATTATTGTTATTATTATTATTATTATTATTATTATTATTATTATTATTAAAAGAATTGAAGACTTCGCCAATTTTGAAATATATTAAACAGTACCAACTAAATTGGAAACTCCATCTTGAAAGAATGAGTTCATATCGGATCCCCAAAGCTGATTCTAATTATATATCAAGAGGACGAAGATCATTGGCCGTCCTATGAAACGCTGGAGGGAAAATTTTCTATAGGATCGTAACAGGCCTTGGCCTAATACTTGGAAGGAAGAAGGAGAAGAATAATAATAATAATAATATTATTATTATTATTATTATTATTATTATTATTATTATTATTATTATTATTGCCAGCCCCGTGCTTTTATAGTCAGAGCTTCATGAGATACCGGGTTCAAGTCTCAGTCACACCACAGGAATTTTCCTCGAGACCACAGCGGTGGACTATACATATATATATATATATATATATATATATATATATATATGTTATAATTAAATGTTTAACATTGAGCAATGCAATATATATATATATATATATATATATATAAATAAACGAATGTTTATCTTCATAGACTTCTAAACCGGTCAACCTAACTTCATGAAATTTTGCACATACAGGTTTTCAGATAAGGAGAGTGTTTAGCCGCTATCTATATGTTCTAAAACCATTAGGTATAGGAGATCACCTGAAATGAAAATTTAAAAATCCGTCTAGCGATCGCAATTTTTGATGTTTCACAACGAAACTCAGTATATGTTATTAAAATAAACCGAGGTAGGTATTATCCAACAAAATAAGCTAATCCGACCTAAAATCCGAAATTAAAAATTGACCCTAGCAACCGCCATGTTTGGTTCGTCACACTGTATACTATACAGTTTAATTAAGCCTTAATATCTAACTTATTTAGGCGTAGCAACGCACGCCTGGTAAATATATATATATATATATATATATATAATATATATATTATGCTTGCCCGGGAATCTGCTTATCCCAATCTTCTTATCGTCATTTTGTGTTATCCGAAGAAGATAAACATATGCCGTCGCGGACTTTTTTGTAGAGATTATGTGATATTCAATTCTGTGTAGGCTACATTAATTTGGTGTATTTGTTATGATTTAGGCAGCGTAAGCCATTTAAGCGTCAAAATAGGGACTTTATTCCACTTTTTTTTTCACTACAAAGGGTGATTTTTAGGGGTGAAAGGGTTGAGTATTACAACTCTCGTATAGCCTATGTTCATCTTCGGACTCCTGAACATTTGTCAAAAAGCCCCATCTCAACCGGATGAACGGTATGCTGACAGAGCACGCTTGCCCGGGAATCTACTTATTCCGATCTTCTTGGCATCAATGAAAGGCAAAAATGGTTATTGTAATTTATCCGTAAAAAGATGAACATATGCTGCCGCGGATATTTTTGTAGAGTGTTTTGAGATATTCAATTCTGTGTACATTAATTTGGTGTATTTATTATGGTTTAGGCAGCGTCAGCCATTTAGCCTAAGTGTCAAAATATGGAGTTTATTTCACGTTTTTCACTACAAAGGGTGATTTTTAGGGGTGAAGGGGTTGAGTATCACAACTCTCTTATAGCCTATGTTCATCCCGGGAATCTCCTGAACATTTTGCAAAAAACCCCATCACAATCGGATCAACGGTATGGCCGCGCATAGAATACGAATAAACAAACCTACAAACAAACAAACATTGATTTATATATATATATATATATATATATATATATATCCATCCATAGTAATTCTGCCCGAGGGCAGGTCTTTCACTGCAATTATAGTATTTTCATGCTATGCTTGCAGCTTTACTACGGAATTGTGTGTATATATATATATATATATATATATGGTATGATAAGAAAAATAAATGCCTGGACGGGATTCGAACCCGGATCTCTGAGTCTGTATCTCAGCGTGATATCCATTACACTACCAGGCGAATCCAATTCAAACACTTATTTTTCTTATATATGTAGCCTATTATATTCTCCATGGAGAGACTCACAGATCCGGATTCGAATCCCGTCCAGGCATTTATTTTTCTTATCATACCATATTAAGCTTGCATTGCTCAATGTTAAACATTTAATTATAACATATATAGGCTATATAGTGTGTTTTTAGCCTCAAGGACTTAGTTCTTTTACCACGTTTTATGGTAGAGATATGTTGAATGGGCAGGATATGTGACTCGAATAGGAGTAAAAGAGGAACATGAAAATTTCTTTGTAGGAAAATCAGAGAAAAAGCGCGTAGTCAAGAATGAGTTGGAAGATTAACATTAGCCATGATTTGAAAGAAGTAGATAGTACAGGAGATGATTAGAAAACATTGGCTCAGGATAGGGATGTACGGCGAGCTTATGTCCACGCGGCCATGAAGCTACGGGTTCTATAGTGCCAGTGCGTTAGTTAGTTAACAGTATTGTTAAATTGTGATATGTTAGTGTTCCATCTATCCATCGTAACTCTGCCCGAGGGCAGGTCTTTCACTGCAATCATAGCATTTTCATGCTATGCTTTGCAGCTTTACTAGGGAATTGTAGTGTGGTAGCTTCCCGTTCCCTTCCACACCGGTGAAGGATGATGATGATGGTGGCCATATGATTTCGGGGGCCGTGTGGGCCTTAAGGTTTTCCTGACATTTGTCTTACAGGTGAGTAAAAAACCCGATAAAAACCTCAGCCAGAAAAACTGCTCCGACCGGGGCTGCTTGACAAGGAAGCACGCTACCTCGAGACCACAGCGGTGGACATATTAGCGTCGGCGTATTGAATTAAAACACATTTGAGATGAGAATAGTTTGGAATAATTGGGTTTAAGTGTTTTTACTTCAAAGGAAGGTATCGTATGTGGAATACATTTATTGATCCACATCTGTAATGTTAACAATACACAAGCATGCCTTGTAGAATAGCAGTAACTATAATACATACAGAGTCTTCCCCCCTCCCACTCCCGTCCCGTGTTACATACAACTTTCTGTACCCTTGCTAGCTACTGGAGAATCAGCGGACACTTGCCACGAATTATGGCACCCATTATTAGGACGTGGGCGGAATGAAATCGCGATAACCCTCGTCCTATATCTCCCTCCTTCCCTCTCTCTCTCTCTCTCTCTCTCTGTCTCTGAGAGCCCTTTTGCTTTGCTGTTTGCCTCATTCTCCTTCTCTCCAGTTTAATAAGCATATCTCCTTCTCCGTCAGTCTAATTCTTTGCCTCGCACTATCAGCTCTCCACCACCAGGCAGCGCTAGCTCCTAAACCAGCAGGAGACAGAAGAAGATCACGGTCCGCAATCTAAATGGTAGCAATATTAGCGTATAGACTCGAGATAAAGGTGGCATCAAATTAATGCTTTCCTATTTTATGGCTCTCGATATACCTTTCGGCGGTTTCTCCAACCGATCCTTTCATAGAGTTTCGTATATGTGCAAAAGGAAATGTACATTTGCTAGAGGTTATCCAAACTTATTATAGAATTACTTGCTGAAGTAATGTGTATTGCTTTCTCAGGGAAAAAGCAGTTGACGTAAGCAAGCTTCAAAATAGCTTAGAAATCATTTTTCATGCGGCAAGTAAATTGGTAATTTGGTTGTGTTTACAGTTTATGTTGGGGAAAAAGATGCGGAGGGATACAAAATGCAAAGTAGTAAGGGTTCTGAGTCCCAAGAATATTATACCTATTTCTTATATCTGGACAGGAAGCTATTGCCTGTGTAAATTTTACTTTTAATAAAAGAAATTCGGCCAACAAAAACTGTTATTTTAACATATTATATAAATTATTTATTTTTTAAATATTCTTCTGAGTCATTTGATTTGCTGACACAATGGACCATATTGTGGAGATAGCGGTTAAATGCCAGTTCTAATGACATGGCAGTGGCTTTATGGAGACTAAAGTGAATCCTCATTGGATCTTTATTATTACTTACTTACTTACTCACTGGCACTATCGAACCCGTAGATTAATGGCCGCGCGGACATAAGCTCTCCATACATCCCTATCCTGAGCTAATGCTTTCCAATCATTCTCTGTATAATCTACTTCCCTCAAATCATAGTTAATGTTGTTCTCCCACCACATTCTTGGTCTACCAACTGGGCGTTTTCCCTCTGGCTTTCCTACAAGAAGCTTCCATGCACGTCTTTCATTCCCCATACGCGCAACATGTCCTGCCCATCGCAGTCTACGAGACGTAACTGTTCTTAATCTGGATCTTTATTATTATTATTATTATTATTATTATTATTATTATTATTATTATTATTACTTACTCACTGGCACTATCGAACCCGTAGGTTCATGGCCGCGCGGACATAAGCTCTCCATACATCCCTATCCTGAGCTAATGCTTTCCAATCATTCCCTGTATAATCTACTTCCCTCAAATCATAGTTAATGTTGTTCTCCCACCTCATTCTTGGTCTACCAACTGGGCGTTTTCCCTCTGGCTTTCCTACAAGAAGCTTCCATGCACGTCTTTCATTCCCCATACGCGCAACATGTCCTGCCCATCGCAGTCTACGAGACGTAACTGTTCTTAATCTGGATCTTTATTATTATTATTATTATTATTATTATTATTATTATTACTTACTTACTCACTGGCACTATCGAACCCGTAGGTTCATGGCCGCGCGGACATAAGCTCTCCATACATCCCTATCCTGAGCTAATGCTTTCCAATCATTCCCTGTATAATCTACTTCCCTCAAATCATAGTTAATGTTGTTCTCCCACCTCATTCTTGGTCTACCAACTGGGCGTTTTCCCTCTGGCTTTCCTACAAGAAGCTTCCATGCACGTCTTTCATTTCCCATACGTGCAACATGTCCTGCCCATCGCAGTCTACGAGACTTAACTGTTCTTATTATATCTGGCTTCCTATAAAGACCATGTAGTTCATTGTTATGTAGTTCTTCTCCATTCACCTGTCTCTTCATCTCTCTTTGGTCCAAAAATTTTCCTAAGAACTTTATTCTCAAATACTCGTAATCTCCTTTCCTCCCTTAAAGTAAGAGTCCATGTTTCGCACCCATATATTATTATTATTATTATTATTATTATTATCATCATTATTATTATCATTATTATTAGGCCTATTTTGTTTTGTTCAATGCCACCTGTTTATCATTCGACATTTCAGGTATTCTTTCCTGACATTGGCGTATTGTAACCCACTTGGAGGTTGGAGCGCCTGGAAGGCGGAGTCACGCTGCCCCGATGATATGATGGGTGAAGGCGATGGGTAATGATGCGCCAAAAGAGGCCTTAAACCTAAACTTAATCTAATGAGGTGAATATGATATTGATGATAATGATGGCCAGATGATGTTCGGGGACCGTTTGGGCCTTAAAGTATCCTGACATTTGTCTTACAGGTGAGGAAAAAACCCGAAAAAACCTCTCCTATGAAACTTGTCCCGAGCGGAGATCGAACCCGGGCCCGCTGCGTGTCAAGGCAGCACGATACCTCGAGACTACAGCGGTGGACACTATTATTATTAACTTATTATTATTATTATTATTATTATTATTATTATTATTATGGGGCACGCCGTAGCGTAGTAGTTAAGGTACTGCGCTACAAGCCAGAAGGTCGCAGGTTCAAGTCCCGGTGGGGTCAGAATTTTTAAACTGACCCAAACTTTCTGGCGGCACTATGGCCCTGGGGTCGACTCAGCCTCTAACGAAAATGAGTACCGGACGCTTGATCTGGGGTAAAGGCGGCCGTCACGCAGGGCTGACAACCCGGCTGACATCAAGTGCCGATTGTCTAGAAAAAGTGGGAGCCTTAACCTCCTACTACCCCAAGGGCCTCCTGAGGCCTGTAGTGGGATCACTTTACTTTACTTTTACTTTACTTATTATTATTATTATTATTATTAGCCTATTATTATTATTATTATATTTCTTTATCTTACGCAAGTGTAATCGCACTCTCTCTCTCTCTCTCTCTCTCTCTCTCTCTCACTCTCTCTCTCTGTCTTTTTTCTCTTTCTCACGTGCGCCAAGTCATCTGAACCGTACATGAACACGACCTGTCACAACCAGGGAATACAAACAGTGGGAGGCGGACGGTAATACATTAGAAAGACAGCTCTTGATTAATCACAGTAATGGCGGGGGACATCTTATTGCCAAGGAACTCGAGCATGCGCAGACCGAGGCTTTTATTTCATCAGTGTACATACAGATTGATAAGTAAGTAGCCTATATGCAAGCATTAATTGGGTAGATAAGTAAATAGGTAGACAAAAATGCAAATATAGATTTATAAATTTACGGACTGATAGTTATGTAGACTGAAGATATTTAATGCCCATGCCTAAAATATATTCCTTACCCCAACAAATATGAAATTGTCAAATCAAGTTTTCAAAATAGCATGTTATTTATATATCAGCCTAATACCTAGCGTGCGTTGCTACGCCTAAATAAACTATGTATTTTTACGTTTAGTTGAATATGTTGCACATCCAATACGTCTTCCTCCGAGGAGTGATTTTGCAAATAAACAGGATGAAAATCCTACAAATTAAGTTTAAGAAGAAAAAGAAGAAGAGAAGTTGAATAAGTAAAAGGAAAAATAATTATAAATTCATATCATTATTTTTAGATACCTCGTGTTGATTACTCGGCATTGCCCGGGAATCTACATATCCCGATGTATTTGGCATAAATGAGCTGAAAGATAAAATTCGTTATTTCGAGTTATCCGTGCTGCTGCTCTGCTTGTCCGAGAATCTACTTATCCCTTCTTGACATCAACAAAAAGACAAAAATGGTTAGTATGAGTTATTCATAAAAGATAAACATATGCTGTCGTGGACTTTTCTGTAGAATTTCTTCAAGATATTCAATTCTGTGTACATTAATTTGGTGCATTTGTTACAGCTTAGGCAGCGTAAGCCATTTAAGCGTACAAAAAGCCACTTTTATTTCACTTTTTCACTACAAAGGGTGCTTTTTAAGGGTGAAGGGCTTGAGCATTAAAACTCTCTTATAGCCTATAACCTTGCCGGAAAAATCCTGAACATTTGCAAAAAAAAACCCATCGCAATTGGATGAACGGCAGTGCACGTTTATCCGGGAATCTATTATCCCGATCTTCTTGGCATCAATGAAGGACAAAAAATGGTCATTGTGACTAAAATAGGCTATACACATATGCTGTCGCGGGCTTTCTTTGTAGAGTTTTTTTTAGATATTCAATTCTGTGTAAATTAATTTTGTGTATTTATTATGCTTTAGGCAGCGTAAGCCAATTAAGCGTCAATAAAGATTTTTTTTTACGTTTTTCACTACAAAGGGTGATTCTTATAGCCTATGTTGATCCCGGGAATCTCCTGAACATATTGCAAAAACCCTATTACAATCGGATGAACGGTATGGCAGCTCATAAATAACGAACAAACATACAAACATTCATTTTTTTATATTATTAGATATGGTCGTGCTCTAAGGGGTCCCCATCTAGAGGATATGTGGATGGCGACCACAAGGTGCCCAAGCTGAGCAAAACATTGCTGCCACTTACTTGTGTTTTGCTCCTTATTTTTATCTTTAACAGATCTGGTATTTCTTCCTTTCTTCCACTTACTTATACCAGACTCTTTTAACTTTACTATCTAACCTCTTTTGGTTAACTCTTGTTTTTTCGACCCCGACGCTATTAGGGCATCCCAGGGCTAGGGAGTATTTCCTTTCTTCCATTTCTTCTTTCCTTTATTTTCTTTTCTTCTCCAGAAAAGCCTGACCAGAGGCTATAAGATGGCAGCTCCATCACTAGTCTTGCCTTCCTTTGGCCAGCAACCAATCGAAGGGACTATTATTATGCTTTCAAGTCTTATACGAGAATTTCCCGGAAGGAGGACGAAGATCCCTGGGCCGTCCTATGAAACGCTGGAGGGAAAATTTTCTATAGGATTGTAACAGGCCTTGGCCTAATACTTGGAAGGAAGAAGAAGAAGAAGAAGATCAAGAAGGAGAAGATATGATCGTTATAATATTAAACAGATCAGGGAATGGACTAATGCAATGTCACTCTTTGTGTTTCAGACAGCCTATTTTTATGAGATTTGCATTGGGGAGGTTCGAAGTTCAAATTCTGGTGCCTACTAACCTCTTTAAAGTATTTTCTTCAGTTTCCCTGTAGCGTCATTGCAAAATGGCAAACGCCATCGCCCAAGTCAACTCGCTCGGTAATTTACTACATTATAAAAAAGGAATAAAATTGAGTGAAACTTATATTTATGGAAATAAATCTTGTACAAAAGCAATCTTTTACAATTTAATTATACGTTATAGCAGTTAATTTCTTACAAATGGAATCATAATGTGTAAAGAATATAAATGTTTAGCATTACTGCACTTTCAAATGTCACAATCACTTAATTCTTTGAAACTGGTTTCATATTTAATTTTCTGTTACCATGCCAACATTCAGCCTGCGTCAAACATTCGATCATTTTTTTTATTGAGGCGTAACAGAAAAACTTATATAACTATATGAGTTATATATTCATTTATGACTTTATACAATTATGTAGCTTTCCTGGAATAAATAATTATAAAATATTTATAAAATGTCCACTATTTAATCTTCTTTCTCTATTGTTCCCTATCCAGTGTATCCGTATCTTGCAGTCTTTCAGTTCAAATGAATGCGTGATTTCAATTAAGCGTTTGATACAATATGTAAAAATATGTAATTATGTTTGAAGTATGTAGGCTTCTATTGAACGGAATATGTAAACATATGTATTATGAATTATAATGGTCCTAAGAGCTTTATTCGTTAACATTTTAAGTTCTTTGAAAGATACACACCTATGAAAAAATATATAATATAAGTTATATATATATAAAACTATTATTCTACCAGTTATATTATATGGGTGCGAAACATGGACTCTTACTTTAAGGGAGGAAAGGAGATTACGAGTATTTGAGAATAAAGTACTTAGGAAAATTTTTGGACCAAAGAGAGATGAACAGACAGGTGAATGGAGAAGACTTACATAACAATGAACTACATGGTCTTTATAGGAAGCCAGATATAATAAGAACAGTTAAGTCTCGTAGACTGCGATGGGCAGGACATGTTGCACGTATGGGGAATGAAAGACTTGCATGGAAGCTTCTTGTAGGAAAGCCAGAGGGAAAACGCCCAGTTGGTAGACCAAGAATGAGGTGGGAGAATAACTAACTATGATTTGAGGGAAGTAGATTATACAGCAGGGAATGATTGGAAAGCATTAGCTCAGGATAGGGATATATGGAGAGCTTATGTCCGCGCGGCCATGAACCTACGGGTTCGATAGTGCCAGTGAGTAAGTAAGTAAGTTATATAGTTATATATATATATATATATATATATATATATATATAAATGTTTGTTTATTTGCTCGTACTTAATGCGCGGCCATACCGTTGACCGATTGTGATGGGACTTTTTGCAAAATGTTCATGAGATTCCCGGGATGAACATAGGCTATAAAGAGAGTGTGATACTCAACTCCTACACTCTTAAAAAATCGCCCTTTGTGGTGGAAAACGTGAAAAAAGTAGCTCTTTGGACGTTTAAATAGCTTACGCTTCCTAAACCATAACAAATACACAAAATTAATGTACACAGAATGGAATAACTCAAAAAGCTCTACAAAAACGTCCGCGACAGCATATGTATGTTTATCTCTTACGGATAACTCACAATAACCATTTTTGTGTTTCATTGATGCCAAGAAGATGGAGGCAAGTACGTAGATTCCTGTGCTAGCATAGCAACACATGGCGGGTATTTTTTTTTTTTACGGATAACTCACAATAACGAATTTTGTCTTTTAGCTCATTTATGCAAAGAAGATCGAGATAAACAGATTCACGGGAAAAACCGGGTAATTAGTACGGGGAATCTTCAAATAATTACGATATACATTTATAATTCTTTTTTATTTTACTTATTCAAATAATCATAAGAAGTACATTATTTTTTGTCTTTCAGCTCATTTATGCCAAGAAGATCGGGATGAGTAGATTCCCGGAGAACGCCGGGTAAACAGAACGGGGTATCCAAAAATAATTACAATATAAAATCTCCCTTGTTGGCCTGTGCGTAGCAGCGCACAGCGGGTATTCTTTTACGCATAACTCTCAATAACCATTTTTGTATTTGAGCTCATTTATGCCAAGAAGATAGGGATAAGTAGATTCCTGGGCAACCCTAGGTAATCAGCACTGGGTATCTAAAAATAATTATGATATCCATCCATAGTAATTCTGCCCAAAGGCAGGTCCTTCACTGCAATCATAGCATCTTCATGCTATGCTTGCAGCTTTACTAGGGAATTGTGTAGGTGTGGTAGCTTCCCGTTGCGTTCCACACCGGTGAAGGATGATGGTGATGATGATAATGATAGGGATGATGATGATAAAGATGATGGCCATATGATTTCGGGGACCGTTTGGGCCTTAAAGTTTTCTTGACATTTGTCTTACAGGTGAGGAAAAACCCCGATAAAAACCTCACCCAGAAAAACTGTCCCGACCGGGGATCGAACCCGGGCCCGCTGCGTGACAAGGCAGCACGCTACCTCGAGACCACAGCGGTGGACAATTACGATATAAACTTATAATTATTTTTCTTTCTACTTATTCAACTAACCATCCGATTTCCACTTTTCAGCGGTTGCCCTTTTACCAGCCGGCTGCTGGCCCTTCACATCCACATGTTTCAATCACAGAGGAAGATGATCAACAGCCAGTGTAGGGGTGACATGTGGTTAGCATGTCGAGTCCCCCAGCCGTTATAGCTGGTTCCTCAACCTGGAGCCGCTACTTATTGTAGCTACCCAATTGCCTCACGATGCTGGGTGGGCACCGGTCCCATACTGGCCGAAATACCATGACAAAATATCTTCCCCCATGGAGACTCGAACCAGCGCAAGTCCCGTAGCTCTGCGCCAAGGCTTCCTATCTTAACCGCTCGGCTACGGCGCGGGACTTCAACTAACCATAAAAACACAATATATTTAGGCGTAGCGACGCTCGCTGGTTATTGGCTACTCACTTATGAATCCGGACTGTAGTCTCTTCTTGTAGCTAACAGTTGTTTCAAAATAATCAACAAACGCACCCTAGCTCCTTAATCCTTTCGGATATTTTCGTGGGAAGATTGCCTTAACTACCCGAACATAGTGTAGAATGGAACAATTCTTTAACCCCCGATGAGATTCAGGATCACTGAACCACCCTGTAACTTACAAAATAATTAAGCCATCAAGTAAACCCTGCTGATTAAGTATTTGTTTATTTTCAGAGTCGGTTCTTATGTTGGAAAACATAATAACAATAAATTGTCTAGAGTTTGAGAAGACTGCAATCATTATGCAGATTTGAGAGACTCGAAACCAGGAACTCGAGGATTAAGAGAGGAGCAAATAAATGTTGGAAGCAAGCTATTACTGGTCCTGATGAGACTATAACGCTAGACTTGCTAAATTAATTGACGAGCTGTCGCAGTTAACTGCATCATTAAGCTTATTTCCCCGGAATCAACTACCCCCCCTCCACACACATACAATTTGTCACTCACTCCATCCCCTTCCCCAGTTACACACTCAATTTAAAAATATCATATCTGTTCACCACTTCATCCACATTTACTTTATTAACCAATCCTCAAGAAATTCAACTATTGAGGTTGTTCTCAACAAAATATTTATGTTTTTTTTTATAAATTTTCAGGAGATCGGCCGCGGTGGACTAGTGGTTATGCTCCTTGCCTCTGGTCCCGAAGGTCGCGGGTTCAAACCCGGCCGGGGTCGATGGATTTTTTAGGATGGAAAAATCCAAGGAGCAAGTCCTCCGGGAGGGACTTTAAGCCGTGGGTCTCGAGTCTGAAGATTTTCAGGCTCGTAAAAGATCCTTAAGTCTGAATAAAAACGCATCTAAGCAAAATTTACCGAATTTTCCCGTCCTAGTAATACCTTGGTTTCCTAGATGTCAGTATGAGGCGGAACGCTGACCACGGATCACTCAAATGACATCTATACGAAAACAAGTGTAACTAAATTAGTATGGTTCAAATTCTTCCCTGTAGGGGGAGAGTGCCTAAATCTCTGCTAAGGGAAACATGGGCTTACAAGATACAAGAAGATAAATCTTCAGGGATCCTACTTGTAGATACCGAAAATAAACAGGACAAAAACGTATGTATAGGCCCTACACATTACAATGTTCAACATGATTTTTGTCTCATGAGTACCAATAGTTGTACTTAATGCAGTTTTTTATCGTGTTCTCAAATATGTAATCGGAATTTCTCCATCACCCACAGTTTTTTTTATTTCAATTTCAATTAATGGATTTAAATAATTATTTTCTGCTTAACAAACATTAAAGGGATTACGTCAAAATCAATACATACAGTGGTGCACCCTGACTTGCAATCTGCAATGAGACCAGTTCCACACTGCGAAGAATTGCCCATACCAAAGAAATTGGAAATCACTCGTGGCATTACTTACGATAAAAGTTTTGTAGTCCCATTACACACGGCGCCCATATTGAGCCGTGTGATGAAATGCCTTACGACAGAAAACCTTAAGGTCCAGGCATCATATGGGCCATCAATTCACATCCCAAATATGACAAGTGTTAGTAAAATACATAATTATCAAATTGTGACTATTTTTAGAGACAAGGTCTATTCTTGGACCAACGGATCTGTGCCCCCGTAAGAAATGGGAACTAAACACTAATTCTGTTTCTGCCTCGGTAAATCATTTCCCTCTCTGCATTCTTGCGTGTCTCTATTTTCTATCTCTCTCTTTCTCCCCTCCCATTACTCACAATTTTGAGTTTTCTTGCGGGATATTATTTGCACTCGCAGTCCAGTGTTGTCAACTCAGTATGTTATGTTATATAGTATGTAAATTGTAAATTATTATCATTAGCTTAATTTATAAGCATAAATTATAATTACTGTATAGTATCAGTATGTTATATAATATGTAAATAAGATTGTAGCATGTAGTAACTTCGCCATAGCCGGTCCCTAGCCCAGATGAGAAAGAAGGAGGGTATATGACTGTGTGTTCATACCTAAAATTTTACAATTTTGTTAGGACTTCAAGATTACGTTCCAAATCTAACCAAATAAGACAATGAGATGAAGGAGAAATATTTATGACGAAACATTTATCTTTAAAAACAACATATGTAGATTCCCTTCACATAATTTCCATTTAACCAACAAATATCCACTATTATGGTTGAAAAACACATATGAATCATGGGGTCTCACAGTAAATTTACAAAAAACAGAATATCTGGCAATAAATAGCAATGAAAGAGAAAATTTAATATTGGAAGAAGGAATCCAAATAAAGCAAGTGAAACAAACTAAATATTTGGGAATGATTATGGAAAACATCGAAGGTATAGGAAAAGAGAACATAAAACATAGAATTGAATTGAGTAGCAAAATAATATCATCATTAAATTCCATATGGTGGGATAAGCATATTTGGAAAGACACAAAAAAATATATTGGTAAAACATTGGTGGAATCTGTTGCAATGTACGGAAGTGAGGTATGGACAATCAATAAGTACTACAAAAATAGACTAATAGCTCTAGAAATGGATTATTTACGAAGAAGTGCCAGAAAGTCTAAATTAGAACGTGTCACAAATAAGGAAATTAGAAACATAATGGAAGCAGAAGGAAGCATAATTGAAAGAATTGAGGAAAAGGAATTAAAGTGGTTAGGACATGTTTTAAGAATGGAAGATGAGCGATGGCCGAAGCAACTATATGAATGGCATCCGAATAGAAAGAAGAAAAGAGGAAGACCAAGGTTAACATGGAAGGAAAACATGAAGACAGTAATGCAAGCTAGAGGGCTAAGCATCGAAGATGCCCAAGACCGTAGACTTTGGAGGTTTGGCACGGGAAGACGGCAGCAGCTGTAAAAACCCGAAGATAGATAGATAGATATCCACTATTATAATTATATCCATTAAACGTAGAAATCAATCAGTGTGATTAGACCTACTTAAATTAAATAGGAAGAAGTAATAATTAACCTTACATTATTCAATATTCAAGAGCCTCACACCTCAGGAACGTCCCTACTCGGTCAGTTACAGTGGCTTCTATTTGATGTAGCGGGAGGGAAGAGCTGGGATATTTTGCAGAAAACAATACATAAATAAAATATCACAATGCCATCTATAAGAATGATGACAGCGCTAAAGGGGTACAGATCCGTTGGTCCGACTATATAATGGGATATTTTGCAGAAAACAATACATAAATAAAATATCACAATGCCATCTATAAGAATGATGACAGCGCTAAAGGGGTACAGATCCGTTGGTCCGACTATATAATGGGATATTTTGCAGAAAACAATACATAAATAAAATATCACAATGCCATCTATAAGACAATGTGAACATTCCCAGATCGAAATGAATAGAGGATAATGTTGGTTAAGATTTAATGTACATCAGATGCACAGATGCACAACTGGATAATTATGGTTAAATGCCACTGCAACTTGCTTTATCTGCATGTACTAACAATAGGTGATACAGCTCCAATAAAAACCTACATTCACCTTACTTAATGAGGTATATCGATACCTGTTTTAAATTATTTGACAGAAAATGCATCGTGATACTGCTATTAAAATGATACAGAAATCTTTCATGAGAAAACACTACAGAGCTGCCATTACTTATAATTCCTTGTTTAATTAAATTTACAATACAACTATTGCATAGTTTCATCAAGAGGATTAAATCATTCAAGTGTTTGAGATTATTTTTAACAGATAAAATATCATGTTAATTCACTGATACAATTGAACTCGGAGGTCCATGGCCGCGCGGACATATGCAATCCATACATCTCCATTCAGAGGTAATGTTTTCCAATTATTAACTCTATAATTTGCATCTCTTAATTTATGCTTAATGCGATTCCATCTCGTTATTAAATCTTCCCACTGGACGTTTTCCCTGCGTTTTCATTGAAGAAATTTCCACATTCCTCTTTAATTTCCCTTCGTGCCACATCCAGTCAACGAGACTTAACGTTCTTATTATGTCCGATTCCCCATAAAGATCGTGTATCAATGCTAATATATATATATATATATATATATATATATATATATATATATATATATATATTTAAACACAATAGAAAGTAACATTAAGGGGGCTGTTTAATAATTTCAGCATTTTGTCTGTTCATTTTTACTTCTTACAGAGATCATGATTAGGGAGTAAATACAACATGAGCATTACTAGTTATTCTAATTTTAACATCAATTAAAGTTTAGAGATTGGATGGGTAGGGCATCCGCAAAGAATGGCTGAACTTGAGATTCCTAGGAAATTTATGGACATAAATCAGAAGGGTTTTTCATCTGCTGAAGTTTATGAGTAAGTTATTTTTTACTAGTAGAGGTTACCAGCCTCTAGCCAAACCCCTCTTCCTGGAGGGCAGGGAACTGGAATTTCGGAGTGTTCGTCTCCTAGAGAAGTTGCCTTCACTACGGCTTTGGGGACTTCTCTTCTCCCCACGTAACCCTGTGGACGGGGCCTACCCAGGTTCTACCCACTGGGCGAGTGGGACCTGGAGCTCACAAAAGGGCAGGGGCGCCTACTCCCTGGAGTGGACCACCCAATTGAAATTTTATAAAATGTTGGCAGTACCGGTACTGCTCTATGGTTCAGAAGCCTGGATACATAAAAAACAAGATCTAAGTAGGATAACGGCGGCAGAAATGAAATTTTTGAGATCTGTTAGAGGGTGCACTAAGGAAGACAGAATCAAGAACACATAAATAAGACAGGAACTTGAAATATTTGCAATAACTGATAAAATAGATACATATAGACAAAAATGGAAGCAACACATAGACAGAATGAATGAAGATAGATATCCAAAACAAATAACAAAATACAAACCTAAAGGCACCCGAGATGTGGGCAGACCTAGAAAGAGATGGGCTGAAGTCGGAACGGGTCAACAGACCTAATCCATGAATGCAGATGATGATGATGATGAAATCAGAAGGGTAAATGGAATATGGAATTTTAAAATATTAAAATAAATAGGCCACCTCATAAATCAGTCACCCTCAACTAAATTTGATTTATTAATTAAATAAAAATAAAACTTAGTTTTATTTGATTTTCATATTTATTAGCTATATAATTCAGTGACAGCTGTTTCGGTACACTGTACCTTCTTCAGACATGTTAACAAATTATGAATTGTGTTCCAACTGATCTAAGCAACAATACAACAATATTTATTTAAATTTTAGTAAAAAAACTGTTAGATTCTCAACTTGATTTGAATGAATCCCCTTTGTTAAATTAAAAAATTTAAATAAATATTGTTGTATTGTTGCTTAGATCAGTTGGAACACAATTCATAAATTGTTAACATGTCTGAAGAAGGTACAGTGTTCCGAAACAGCTGTCACTGAATTATATAATAAATATGAAAATCAAATAAAACTACGTTTTATTTTTATTTAATTAATTTTAGAAGTATTTAAAGGAATATGAGTTGACCAAGATTGCAAAATATATTGAAGTTCAGACGGACAAGAGAAAATGGGAATTAAAAGACGGTAGCTGGTTGCCAGGATCAGAGAAACTGCAAGAGATTTCTAAGGGAAGACGAGGTTCAAGTTGGATTTTGTGCTGCTGTTGATGATGATGATGATGCAACATGAGGGTATCATCAAACGGAACTTCTTTCTAGCAACCGAATCTATACTGCAGCCACTGATTCTCCGACCTTGACGTTTTCACGACAGTGTTGCCGATATGGATATTCAGTGGGAATGGCCGCTTTATGTACGTGGTTAGCAGACATACAGCTGACAACATCTCAGCAATTTCAAACCTTACTAGCGCGCTATAGCTGCGTCAAGAGCAGTGATTGGTTGTGGCAGATATCTACATCCACTACAACCATATCCTTATTGGCAGTAGAGGGCGAATTCTCCCTTTACCTGTCGTATAACCTAAACTTTAGAGTTGGAGATATGACGGATCGGGTATATGCAGAATTAGCCACATTCTCCCCTACAATTCTTGTAAGAGAAAAATGTGCAAATGCAAAATCTGGGATCGAAATATAAATCCCTTGATTAGTTGATGGAAACTATTCGTGAAGCTTTTAATGCTGGATTCACACCTACTTAAACATAAAGAAAGAATAATATCAAGGAATAATTAATGTTGTCAAATTGTCTGTATACCAGAGAAGTAGAAAATTTTACGAAAGCTAAAATTTGAGAGAGTTTGTTCACTAGACATGTAATATATTTTGTAATTAAAAACAGAGTTACATGTGTGAGATGTGGCTTGTAATTACATACTATTACACATCTCCTCAACACTGCGGTTTATTAAAAAATAGGATCATAAGTCCATCTCCTTGACGTGCAAATGAAAAGTTGAAGGTTAATGTAAAACACACTATAATCCGTTCACCACAAGCTGACAAGTCTAGTTCTCCATTAATACTAATAAAATTCATTGTTAAAACCGTTGAGGTGGACAACACCTCATTAGGACCAGCAGCATCAACCATCATACTAGATATTGTAGTGAAGAAGGACCTGCTGAAGATGGAACGGATGTTCTGAAAGGCCTACAGGCTTAAAGAATACATATTTTATAAGTTGAAGACGGCGGATCTTACCTAAGAAGGTATATTTTAACTTATTTTATTTTATAGTTCTCCATTATTCACAAAACAACTCCATGTTAAAATTAATGCAAGAAACTATGAATCTTCTTATCTGCCTCAGTGATCTAGTGGTAATTCTTCTTGCCTCTAGTCTCGAAGGTCACAGGTTCAAACCCGGCCGTGGTCGATGGATTTTTAGGATGGAAAAATCCAAGGGAAAATTCTTCCATGAGGGACTTTAAGCCGTAGGTCTCGAGTTTGGCTTTTTCTTCTTATTCTTCTTCCTTTCCAGGATTAGGTCAATGTGACCTGTTCCGGTCTCAAGTCCATCGTTTCCTTGACCGTCCCAAAGATCTTTTCCCACGTGGTTTGTAGGTGTTGATCTTTTTGGGTAATCTTGTATTGTACATTCTGTCTAAATGTTCTTTCCATTGGTATTTCTGCTCTTCTAGTTTATCAACTATTGAAAATATCTCCAGTTCATTTCTTATTGATTCATTGTGTAATCTATCCATGCGTGTACAACCTTTTACGGATCATAAAAAATTCATTTCAGCCTCGTAAAAGAACCGCAAGCCTGAATAAAAATGTATCAGTGCAAAATTTAACCGATCTTCATCTATCGTAATAATACCTTAATTGGCTACTAGATGTCACATTGAAGCGATGTGCTAACCAATCAACTCCACTTCTTGCGATATCATATGCTCTTCTACAATTTAATTTATTGCTGAATAAATATGAGGCTCTTAAAATATTATGCCACTGTTACTTGATATGAATTCAATGATTTCAGAGATTTTTGGCCTATCACAGGAATAATATTAGCCTATAATGATATTGTGAAAAGAAAAATTAATGTCTGAACCAGGAATCGTTCTCCGTACGAGTGTGCAGCCCACTACACCATTCAATATATATGGTACAAACATTAACAATTCTATCCACATATACAAATCTATAATTCTCGTTTCGTCTGCTGCCAGATAGGTGTCACTACCAACGCCAACGGCCGGCTTCATTTAGAAGTATCTATGTTTGAGAATTTTACACCACCACTTTTATAAGCAGTAAACGATGTTATTTAACATTTTCCAATACTGTTATTTTAACACAGTTCCAATAATGGGTCATATTATATGATGATATTGTGAAAAGAAAAATTAATGTCTGAACCAGGAATCGTTCTCCGTACGAGTGTGCAGCCCACTACACCATTCAATATATATGGTACAAACATTAACAATTATATCCACATACACAAATCTATAATTCTCGTTTCGTCTGCTGCCAGATAGGTGTCACTACCAACGCCAACGGCCGGCTTCATTTAGAAGTAGCCTATCTATGTTTGAGAATTTTACACCACCACTTTTATAAGCAGTAAACGATGTTATTTAACATTTTCCAATACTGCTATTTTAACACAGTTCCAATAATGGGTCATATTATATGATGATATTGTGAAAAGAAAAATTAATGTCTGAACCAGGAATCGAACCGTTGACCTCTCGTTCTCCGTACGAGTGTGCAGCCCACTACACCATTCTAGATATGGTACAAACATTAACAATTCTTTCCACATATAGGCCTACAAGTCTATAATTCTAGTTTCGTCCGCTTTTCTTTTCACAATATCATTATAATGTAATATGATCCATTATTGGAACTGTGTTAAAATAACAGCATTGGAAAATATTTAATAACTAGGCAAGGCAATTAATGATTTTGCATCTTTTTCTTATGAAGGTTGAAACATTGCTTGCACATATGAAAATGTACGGCATTAAAAAACGGATTAAATAAAAGCAATTCATTAGGGCATTTTTTGCATTTTTTATCTTTTTTTAAGAATAGGTCATTTTTTTGGCAATTTTTAGGTCATTTTGAGCATTTTTTACACTTTTCCAGAAGACTGTGACATTATTTGTATTTGATTTAAGATTTTTATTATAATTCAGTACTTTTCCTTGTCAATACAATTTCTTGGAATTAAGTAGTTGTTTTGCTAACTACTACCCCTATCTTTCAAGGTATGTGCATAATGAACTTGCCCACTCCTAGGAATTTTATTCAATTTCTTAGAGCCTATGCTAGCTTCTACCCTTATTCTGATTGTTAACTGCAATTCAAAATTGCTGTAAAAGTACACTGCGTAATTGAAATGGATTTTCTGCAATAAAAGGTACTGTAACTTGTATTTTTGAATACTTTCCTTTTAATATTTTTATGTCAAGTTAAATTTTATGTAATTCAGTAATCAAGTGAGTACTTAATCTAATAAATAGTATTTTTATTGGTAATTCTTAACTTTTTATTCGTCATTTTTTTTATTTATTTTATCGGTCATTTTTGCATTTTTTAGGTCATAAATGAATTTTTTATTTTGCATTTATTACCAATTTATAGGTCATTAGATGCCTTGCCCTATTAATAACTATCACAGGAAGTTGTCACTCATTGACATCTGTAGATAAATAAGCGTAAATAAATTAGCCTGCCTCTAGGCAACACTTGTGTCCCCATTCGGAACGTAAGGGATATAGCCTAGGCTTATACATACATACATACATCTATCAGTCATTATATCGAAAGCAATCTTGAAAATTTTTATGACAAATTCCGAACGAACTTCTAGCCGAGAAGAAAAACAATTGGCAAGAACACATTCCCAGGATGGTTGGAACAAGAATCATCCGACAATCGATGATTTACCAGCCAACGGAAAGGGAGATGTTGGGCGACCAAGAAAAATATAGCGAGACGATTTACGTTCCTGAGTGAGCGGAACGGATCTTAAGGTCCAAACCATTTAAGATATTGATCTCCGTTTTGTTTTAGCTAAAAAAAGTAATAAAATAAATTTCCGGTATATGTCAGTTTTAGCTGTAAGTAACCGACGAAAACGAAACCCAAATTCTTCTAGCAGTGAAATTTAAACGATACGGATGGGCAGCCCTTGTTGCAGATAGGAATGAGTGCGGGAGATAAAATATAGCGTGTGCAATTATCCAAGTGCTATTGCCCAGCAACCATGCTACGATTATTTGAGAGAGCTAAATTATACAGTGTCCCGCGCCGTAGCCGAATGGTTAAGGCAGGAAACGTTGGCGCAGAGCTGCGGGACTTGCGCTGGTTCGAGTCTCCATGGGGGAAGACATTTTCTCATGGTACTTTGGCCAGTATGGGACCGGTGCTCACCCAGCATCGTGAGACATTTGGGTAGCTACAATAAGTAGCGGCTCCAGGTTGAGAAAACCAGCTATAACGGCTGGGGGACTCGACATGCTGACCACATGTCACCCCTACACTGGCTGATGATAATCTACCTCTGTGACTAACACGTGTTGATGTGAGGCCAGCAGCCGGATGGTAGGCTAAGGGCCTTCTAGGCCAGTCGCGCCAGGAGTTTTTTTTAATTATACAGGAAATGATTGGTATATATTACCTCGGGATAGGGGTTTAAGGAAATTGTATGCCCGCGCGAACAAAAACCTCCGGGTTCGATAGTTGGAAATGAGTTTGTTCTTCTTCTTCTACTACAAGGTTTAGGCTATGCAGCCTGTTCCGGCGAAGTTAAAAGTGGAGTCCATCTTCACGTGGTCGGGCAACATCTCTTGTTCCTCTGGGATTATACAGGAAGGTTCTTTTTGGTATTCTTTCGTTGTTCATTCTCATTAAGTGTTCTGTCCATTTCTTATTATTTTCGCTGATTTTATCTTCAATTTTATATATATTTAATTCTTCTCGTATAGTTTCATAACTTATTCTATCCGCTCTTGTGAATCCTTTCACATTACGTAAAAACAGCATTTCCGCAGTCTGTATCCTGCTTTTATCCCTTGATTTCATTATCCAATTTTCACTTCCATACAACAACAAAGGAACAGCCATTGTTTTATATAATTTAAGTTTCGTATCTTTCTTTGTTTTCCGACCTAAGGTTCTTTTTATGGTTCCACAAATAGCCTGGAATTTATTTACTTTATTTTCTATATATTTATTTTCTCTATAAGTTATATCACATCCTAAATATTGGAAATGTGATATTTGTTCTATTATTTTGTTATCCAGTGCAATTTTTTATCTAATTCCATATTTACCGATAAATGCCATTACTTTTGACTTATTTATTGATATTTTTAAATTATTTCTATTGGCTATTAATTTAAATTTATATGCTAACATTTGGAGCTCATTTTCAGATTCTGCTAAAAGTACATCGTCAGCGAATAATAAAGCATTTATTTTGTCTTTATTATCGATTAATGTGAGATTTTTTTATTATTATTATATAATTGTCTTTGTTTGAAGATGTTGTGTAAACTTATCAAATTTTCAGTGAACGGGTTTGGTTTGAAGAGAGGAATAGAGTACAAAAAATTGTTGACGTCAGCTATTGCGTTACAGGTTGATGGACACGTCTTCCGAAGATGTCAGTCAGCAAGAAGACAGCAGTTGATCGTTATGAACGGCACGAATACAACACCCACCCACATGTCTGTCCATCCGTCCAAAAACCTGGCACTTGCAGTCTCTTAATTTCCGGCTAGCACATCTCCCCCTCATTTCAAAACTGACCAGCGCCTCCGGAGGGACCAAGGAAACAAGAAAACAGAGAAAAGACTCTGAATGTCAGAGAGTATATGGACGCTGCATCATGAACACGAGAGGTTAGGGTGGAGAGGGGGGCGGAAGGGAAACCGCAGCGTTATCCCAAAACTTCATTAGCTGTTGTGGAACTGCTGACTGTTTGGTCAGTCGATTCTGCTTTTCGATTAGCTCGATACTTGGATGCGGCTTGCAGACCAGATGAGCAAATAAGATTTCTCCCGCTTCTTCACTTTATTTTCTTGTATCACACCTCAACAGTGACGGATCTGCTACCCATACATTCACACGTGAGGCAAATGTACTCCCTTGCGGGAGTTCCATCATCATCATCATCATAGTACATTCACGAATTTAGGCCATTTGTTGACCTGTTTCGGCCTCAAGAGAAACACCATCCAGAAGTCTTTTGAGTGGACGTCCTGGTCTTCTTCTTCCTGCAGGTTGATATCTTAACATTAGTTTGGGTATCTGTGATCTTCCATTCGATGAACATGTTGCATCCATCTTGACTTATAATCAGAAATTTTGTTTTCTAAAGATTCCATGTGTAATTCTTCTAAGATGTCTTCATTTTTTTGGTGATCTAGTAGTGTGTATCCTGCAGTCCTCCGAAGATATCTCTTAAAGTAAAAGTAAAAGTAAAGTGATCCCACAACAGGCCTCAGGAGGCCTTTGGGGTAGTAGGAGGTTAAGGCTCCCACTTTTTCTAGACAATCGGCACTTGATGTCAGCCAGGTTGTCAGCCCTGCGTGACAGCCGCCTTTACCCCAGAACAAGCGTCTGGTACTCATTTCCGTTAGAGGCTGAGTCGACCCCAGATCTTAACCAGGCTAATTTCTTCTGCAACTTCCACAAGATCTTCTTCTTCTTCTTCCTTACATGTGATAGACCTAGGGGTCTGTTACGGTCTCAGTCCAACGTTTGAAGGGTCTGCCCAAAGATCTCTTGCCTGGTGGCTGGTAATTTAAGATTTTCCACAAGATATAGTCTCTCTGGTTTAACTTTACGAGAAATTTGTAGAATGAGACAACTGTACTCGCCTCTCTCACTCGCACCATTGTTGTCGGCGTTTCTTTACCAGATGTTAATAGGAGCAAGGGGGAAGAGGAAAACTGACAACAGGGTGGGTTCTTTCTTTTGTATCTGAACTAAAGCGGTCAATATCTACCCTTGTATCTCCATCACTCTCTCTGCCTAGTTAAGGCAGCTATACAATAATAGGCCTTTTGATCTGTTCCATTTAAACATATCATTCCGTTATGTTCTTGGTCTTCCAACATCATTATGTTCTCTTAATGCGTGTGATCTAATGCCACATATCACGCTTTATGTGCTTCGGGATAGATGACTATTTTCAATTTATGCACCACTTCTGCAGACCACTTTAAGTAGGTGATGTATTGTTGTAGACTATAATATCCTCTTGGTTTATCATTTGTGATATAAGTGAGGAAAAACCCCGAAGAAACGTTGCTACAGGCATACGTGGCCCTTGGATTTTTCATTCTAAAATGCATGACCCCCGGTCGGTTTTGAATCCCTGTGCTAAATTATTATTTTTATTTATTTAACAGGTTTTACATCTTCCTGTGCCCAATATTAAGTTCTGATTCTCTTCCTCCAGCCATCTCTATCCTTCCAGTCTCCTGTCCTTCATCAAATTCATGATTCCTCTCTCCATGACTTCTTGGGTCTCCCTCTTCTTTTCCTCCGATTTGGAATCCACTCCAAACTCCTAACTGGCAACCTATCTTCATTCATTCTCTTCACATGTCCAAACCATTACTTACTTACTCACTGGCACTATCGAACACGTAGGTTCATGGCCGCGCGGTAATAAGCTCTCCATACATTCCTATCCTGAGCTAAGGCTTTCCAATCATTCCCTGTATAATCTACTTCCCTCAAACCATAGTTAATGTTATTCTCCCACCTCATTCTTGGTCTTAAGTAAAATGATCCCACTACAGGCCTCAGGAGCTCCTTGGGGTAGTAGGAGGTTAAGGCTCCCACTTTTCTGGATAATCGGCACTTGATGTCAGCCGAGTTATCAGCCCTACGTGACGGCCGCCTTTACCTATAGAACAAGCGTCTGGTACTCATTTCCGTTAGAGGCTGAGTCGACCACAGGGCCATAGTGTAATTGTTTATTTCCCAAAAACGGTAGGCCTATAATTGTTTCGTTAAAGTTCATTTTTTCTCGGATAATACTGTTTTTGACCCTATCTAATTTAGAGCATAGTGCAGATCCTATTAAAAAATCTATGTTGTATATATAATGTGGCAATGTCCGCCACTGAAGTAAGAGTGTATTAGCCAGAGATATCGGTAGCAGAATCATCAAATTGGACGGTCAACCATCAGCGGGAGAGAGCAATGTGCAACCAGCTCGCAGCCTAACCGCTGATAATGAGTGGATTCTGCTCGCATACCAACGTTGCCTGCCTTGCCGATACTCCTCTATATCTGATGATTAAATTGAATCCATTTTTCTAATGCCATCGCCAATTTCCACAACTTGTCATAGAAGATAACTAGTTTTTACAAGATATTACAGCCGCAAAATCTTTGGGGGTGCATTGACTCCCTCTATTTCGGAAACCAACTATATCTCTTCAAATATAGGCCTACTTAATATTGGGTCCGTAGCAATTAAAAATCCAACAAACTTTCTTCATATTGAAATTCGAGATTTTTTTTAATATCTAATAATAATAATAATAATAATAATAATAATAATAATAATAATAAACTATTGAAGCCAAAGGTCCGTAGCCGCGGGACACAGCCCATACCTTGAACCAATTTTACAGGAAGTATTTCGAACGAAGACGGGATCGAAGGGTTTTTTAGGATGGGTAAATCCAAGGAACCAGTCCTCCGGGAGGGACTTTAATCCATGAGTCCAAAGGCTGAAGATTTTGAGGCTTGTAAAAGAACCTTAGCCCAGGAAAAGAGGGTTCTCAGAGAAATTTATCGACCTTCATCATCCAAGCAATATCTTTTTTTTTTCCTATTAGATGTATCATTGGGTCGATATGCTAACCACATGCAATTCATGGCGTCTGTAGGGTAACTAAATTAGCATGGTCTAAAAGAACTCCTAACAAAGAAGAGCTATGGCTAGATTCAAAGGATATTCCAGCCAATAAAAGTTCGGTAAATTTTGCTTAGAGGCCTTTTCATTCAGGCTATTACGAGCCTGAAAATCTTCAGACTCGGGACTTACCGCATAGAGTCCCTCCCGGAGGACTTGCTCCTTGGATTTTTCCATCCTAAAAAATCCAGGACCCCGGCCGGGTTTGAACCCGCGACCCTCGGGACCAGAGGCAAGGAGCATAACCACTAGTCCACCGCGGCCAATAAAATATATAGTACACCGCTGTGGTCTTCAGGTAGCGTGCTGCCTTGTCACGCAGCGGGCCTGGGTTCGATTCCCGGTCGGGACAAGCTCCTGTTTGAGATTTTTTCGAGGTTTTTCTTCACCTGTAAGACAAATGTGAGGAAGCTTAGGGCCCAATGGTCTCCGAAAAAACATCCAGTCATCACCATCATTATCCTTATCATTGGCATCATCATGCTTCACCGGTGTGGAAAGCAACGGCAAGCTACCTGAAGTATTTTTCTTTCTCTCATTTTTGAGCTTTTTCCATAGCAGATTATATCCCAACCTACAATCCCCTAGTAAAGCTGCAAGCAAAGCATGAAAGTGTTATGATTGCAGTGAAAGACCTGCCCTTGAGCAGAATTGCTATGGATACATAATATATATATATATATATATATATATATATATATTATATATATATATATATCCATCCATAGTAATTCTGCCAAGAAGGCAGGTCCTTCGCTGCAATCATAGCATTTTCATGCTATGCTTGCAGCTTTACTAGGGAATTGTAGGTGTGGTAGCTTCCCGTTGCTTTCCACACCGGTGAAGGATGATGATGATGGTGATGACGATATGGATGATGATGATGGTGGTGGTGGCCATATGATTTCGGGGACCGTTTGGGCCTTAAAGTTTTCCTGACATTTGTCTTATGACTGAGGGAAAACCCCGATAAAAACCTCACCCAGAAAAACTGCCCCAACCGTGGATCGAACCCAGGCCCGCTGAGTGACAAGGCAGCACGCTACCTCGAGACCACAGCGGTGGACTATCCTATATATATATATATTATATATATATATATATATATATATATATATATATACACAATTAGTCTAAATATTTAATACTTACTTACTTACTCACTGGCACCATCGAACCCGTAGGTTCAGGCCGCGCGGACATAAGCTCTCCATACATCCCTATCCTGAGCTAATGCTTTCCAATCATTCCTTGTATAATCTACTTCCTTCAAATCATTGTTAATGTTATTCTCCCACCTCATTCTTGGTCTACCAACTGGGCGTTTTCCTTCTGGCTTTCCTGCAAGAAGCTTCCATGCAAGTCATTCATTCCCCATACGTGCAACATGTCCTGCCCATCGCAGTCTACGAGACTTAACTGTTCTTATTATATCTGGCTTCCTATAAAGATCATGTAGTTCATTGTTATGTAGTCTTCTCCATTCACCTGTCTGTTCATCTCTCTTTGGTCCAAACATTTTCCTAAGTACTTTATTCTCAAATACTTGTAATCTCCTTTCCTCCTTTAAAGTAAGAGTCCATGTTTCGCACCCATATAATATAACTGGTAGGATAATTGTTTTATATATTTTCAGTTTAACGTTTCTTGAAGTCATATTTTTGGGACATATTAAACATATTAGGTCATAAAAGCATGCATTTTTTCTTATTTAATTGATATCCGACCCTCAATAATTAATATTGGTGGAAAATGGAATGAAATGTAAGGAATGTGTAGAATAATGATAAGTCGGTCACAGCCCTTAGTTTGCCACCTGTTCCACCCCCTGAAGATGCTGAAACAAGGGATTCAGATGCCAGTCATCTCGCATGAAGCAGACAATGAAAGCTGCCACTCACTTGTCAGGTCTTTGTTTCTGTCTGTCTCTCACAAGCTCCTTATTACTGAACGCCCTCTCCTTGTCAACGTCAGATATGTGCATGTTTTTTTATTTCTCTCTTTCTAGAATGCACAACGCTGATTACAACCAGTTCCCTCTTTGTGTAATCTACCCCCGTCTCACTCCCATTAAAATAACAGAAACAATATGAAGTGTAATAATTCCAGAGGTGAATGTCTTCTTTCTTCTTTTCTCTCCCAAAGTAGGTCCTATATACAGTGACTGTAAAACCGATCGTCATCATAAGCATCAAGGATAAGACCTTAAGGTCTCTTCCGATCTCATGCTAGAATTGGTCTGTCCAACTTTTACTGGGTCTTCCTACATTTCTTCGTCCTAGTGCTTTGAAGGACATGTGGCACGAATGGGGAATGAAATACATGCATGGAAGCTTCTTGTAGGAATAAACTCACTCACTCTCTCTTTCTCTTATTGTCTCTCTCTTTTTCTCCCTCTCTCTTTCTCTATCTCTCTGTCTCTCTCTCTTTCTCTCTCCCTTTCCCTCTCTTTCTATCTCTCTCTTACTCTCTACCTTTCTCTCTTTCTCTTTCTTTCTCTCTCTCTCTCTCTCTCTCTCTCACTCTCTCTCCTGGGCACAGGCCTAGAAGGCCCTTAGCCTACCAGCCGGCTACAGGCCTCACATCCACATGTGTCAATCACAGAGGTAGATGATCATCAGCTAGTGTAGGGGTGACATGAGGTCAGTATGTCGGGTCCCCCAGCCGTTATAGTTGGTTTTCTCGACCTGGAGCAGCTACTTATTGTTGCTACCCAAATGACTCACGATGCTGGGTGGGCACCGGTCCCTTACTGGCCGAAATACCATGAGAAAATTTCTTCCCCCATGGAGATTCGATCCAGCACAGGTCCCTTAGCTCTGCGCTAAGGCTTCCTGCCTTAACCACTCGGCTACGGCACGGGACTCTTGTAGGAATACCAGAGGTAAAATGCCCAGATGGTTGACCAATAAGTAGGTGGGAGAATAACTTTAACTATGATTTGAGAGAAGTAAACTATACAGGGAATGATTGGAAAACATTACCTCAGGATAGGGATGTATGGTGAGCCATGAACATACGGGGTTCGATAGTGACAGTGAGTTAATTAGTAGTTTGTAATGAAGAATATGTTTCGGAATTCTACTCTTATCCATTCTATTCATGTGGTCCACCGCTGTTGTCTCGAGGTAGCGTGCTGCCTTGTCACACAGCGGGCCCGGGTTCGATCCCCGGTCGGGGCAGTTTTTCTGGGTGAGGTTTTTATCGGGTTTTTTCCTCACCTGTAACACAAATGTCAGGAAACCTTTAAGGCCCAAACGGTCCCCGAAATCATATGGCCACCACCATCATCATTGTTATCATTATCATCATCATCATCCTTCACCGGTGTGGAAAACAACGAGAAGCTACCACACCTATAATTCCCTTGTAAAGCTGCAAGCATAGCATGAAAATGCTATGATTGCAGCGAAGGACCTGCCTTCAGGCAGAATTACTATGGATGGATGTATATATATATATATATATATATATATATATATATATGATATGCTATAATTACATTTTTGACATATATATAGGGGCACGCCGTAGCGTAGTGGTTAAGGCACTGAGCTACAAGCCGGAAGGTCGAGGGTTCAAGTCCCGGTGGGGTCAGGATTTTTAAACTGACCCAAACCTTCTGGCGGCACTATGGCCCTGGGGTCTACTCAGCCTCTACCGGAAATGAGTACCAGACGCTTGTTCTGGGGTAAAGGCGGCCGTCACGCAGGGCTGACAACCCGGCTGACATCAAGTGCCGATTGTCTAGAAATAGTGGGAGCCTTAACCTCCCACTACCCCAAGGGCCTCCTGAGGCCTGTAGTGGGAATACTTTACTTAATATATACTAGAAGTCCCGGCCAAGCGTTGCTGTGGCTAAGGTATACGTTAAAAATTTAAATTAAGTTGCTGTCTTTCAGCCAGATTACTTAAAACTAATACTTACACACGAAATTAATACTATTGAAAACAAAATAAACACTGAACACGCTTAAATTATGAAATAATCAATATTTGTAATTCAATTGAAATTCGCGGTTGCAACAAAAAGCACACCCATCTAGATCTTTCTTTGTTAAATAATAAACCAATTACCTTACCAAATTACCTCACACCGCCATCTGTTAGAATCGTATGGAACTCACAGATAATTACACCGCCATCTGTTAGATCGTATGGAACTCAAAGATAATTATAACTCTTTGTTAAATAATTAACAAATAATTTGCAATAAAAAATAATGCGACTGTAAATTTAGTTATAAACTACCCTAAGTCTCAAGTTGGACCAAACTGCACACAGTGTGCAAAATTTTATTAAAATCGGTTCAGTAGTTTAGGATTCCATCGCGGACAAACAACGTGACACGAAATTTTTATATATTAAGATATGTGTGTGTGTGTGATAGGATAGGTGCAGATCCGTAATTCTTCTAAAATATCTTCATGAGAACAAACAGAATAACTTCAGTTCTTCGGAATTCGCTAAAACTGGAGGCAAACAAATGAAACGATTATTTTCAAACCTTTAATAATAGAAATCAATTCAATTAATTCTTGTGTCTCATTTTAGTTAAATAGTTTTATCACAAGTAAAGATGGCTTCTAACTTAACTAATAATTGCAAGGTCACTGTATTTCAGTTCCCAGTCGGAAGCACGAATTTTAACAATTTACAGACGGACACTTGAAGAATTCAGGTCCATTACAAGAAGAAGTGCATTCTGGGTATTGGGAAGTAAAGTGACAGACGTGCTGGTGTTGAGTGATGGGTCGGCACACACTCATACAAAAAAATCTCTTAACTAAGTAATAGAATGACGCTGCAGGTATTTCAGGGCTCCTAAACACGATACATCCATCAGATTTGCCTGCACGGGTGTTGCTAAGAAATATTTTAGTGAAAAAAAGTATAAACATTAGAAAACTTACATCTTTACATAATAAATAGATTTTTAATTTATAGCAGGAAACAAATACCTTACTTACTTGCTTACTAACTGGCACTATCGAACCCGTAGGTTCATGGCCGCGCGGACATAAGCTCTCCATACATCCCTATCCTGACCTAATGTTTTCCAATCATTTCCTGTATAAACTACTTCCTTCAAATCATAGTTAATGTTATTCTCCCACCTCATTCTTCTTCTTCCTTTCATGTGATACACCTAGTGGTATGTTACGGTCTCAATCCAACGTTTGAAGGGTCTGCCCAAAGATCTCTTGCCTGGTGGCTGGTAATTTAAGATTTGACGTTGTACTCTTGTTCTGCTCATTCTTCTTGCGTGAGATTTCCAGTTGTTTCTGTATTTTTGTACATATTCCATGACTGATTCTGTTTGTAATTCTTTGAGAATCTCAGAATTCCTTTTATGGTGTGTTCTTGAGTAACCTGCAGTACGTCTCACAAATTTAATTACTGCCGCCTCATTCTTGGTCTACCAACTGGGTGTTTTCCCTCTGGTTTTCCTACAAGAAGCTTCCATGCACGTCTTTCATTCCCCATACGTGCAAAATGTCCTACCCATCGCAGTCTACGAGACTTAACTGTTCTTATTATATCTGGCTTCCTATAAAAACCATGTAATTCACTGTTATGTAGTCTTCTCCATTCATCTGTCTGTTCATCTCTCGTTGGTCCAAAAATGTTTCTAAGAAATTTATTCTCAAATACTTGTAATCTCCTTACTTACCTCCCTTAAAGTAAGAGTCTATGTTTCGCACCCATATAATATAACTGGTAGAATAATAGTTTTATATATTTTCAGTTTAACGTTTTTTGAAAGGAGTTGGTATATCAAGAGTCTCTGCAATGGATAATAACACGCATTACCAGAATTGAGCCTATGTTTAATTACCTTGTGCATCTCATTCCTATTTGTGATTATTGTTCCTAGGTATTTGAATTCCTTCTGGCTTTTTTCGTGTTGAGACTTGAAAGTAGTTTAGAAAATAGAAAATTAAACACCCTATTGTTTGCAGATGACCAAATAATAATAGCAAATTCCGAAGATAATCTACAGAAAGGTCTGTATGAACTTAACAAAATTACAGAAGAATATGGATTAAAGATATCTACAGAAAAAACAAAAATTATGGCATTTCAAGGTGTAGATCCTGTCAGAAGTAAAATTGTACTGGACAATAAAATTTTGGAGCAGGTGAGTAATTTTACATATCCAGGATGCAATATCTCATATGAAGAAGAAAAGGGATTGTAAATGCAAAAATATCTAAATTTTTAAGAATTTTAGGGTTAATAAATTCTATCTTCAAGCCACAGTTAGTCCAAAAGCATTCAAGACTGAAAGTGTATAAAACACTGGCTCTTCCAACTCTTTTGTATTGTAGCGAAGTATGGACGTTGAAACAGAAGGATATACAGAGACTTAGATCTGCTGAAATGAGATATCTTCGGAGGACTGCAGGATACACACTACTAGATCACAAAAAAAATGAAGACATCTTAGAAGAATTACACATGGAATCTTTAGAAAACAAAATTTCTGATTATAAGTCAAGATGGATGCAACATGTTCATCGAATGGAAGATCACAGAATACCCAAACAAATGTTAAGATATCAACCTGCAGGAAGAAGAAGACCAGGACGTCCACTCAAAAGACTTCTGTATGGTGTTTCTCTTGAGGCCGAAACAGGTCAACAAATGGCCTAAATTCGTGAATGTACTATGATGATGATGATGCGGTATTTGAATTCAGCCACTTCCTCAAAATTTCCCTCATTAGTCATTAGCTGTCCATTTACATTATGTAATGCATTTCTATATGTGACCATATATTTAGTTTTATTGATATTTACTTCCAGTTCCAATTTCTTAGTGTTACTCAGTAGTGTGTACGTGTTGGCCTTTAGTATCTCCTCGCTATCGCCCAATAGTATCCAATTATATTATATGGATGCTAAATATGACCTCCTACTTTAAGAGAGGAGAAAATATTACAATTACTAGAGAATAAAATTGTTTCGGATTTTTTTTGGACCTAATAGAGACTAACAGAATCAAGAAAACTGAAGTAGGCGCTTAAGTAATAGCCATTTACATTACCTAAATAGAAAAAACATAGTAATAAGAACTATTAAATCTACTAATTGGTATCATGGTACGAATGGGGTGTGGAAGAGGGACATGGAAACTCATTATAGAAAAATAAGAAGGAAAGCGACCGGTAGGTAGGCCAAGAATGAGATGGGAGAATAACATTAACCATGACTATTTAACTCATGCCCCAAATGGGACTCAATGGCCAATCACGTTTCAATGATTTCTGTTTTACAACCAATCAGAGTCGTGTTTCACGAAATATTTATCAGTGTTATAATTACCATATTAAAGAAAGCTCCTCCTTTTTATATTGTGTTCCTTTGGCAATAAATAGTATGATCTGGTTGCAGTGATAAACATAAGAAGCAGATGAAGCGTACCTATCGTTTGTCATTTGTTTTGAAACATCGCCCTTTACATTAAATATATAAATATTTTAACATAACTATAGTTAAATAATGATTTGGTAAACAACTTAATTTTATTCGTTAAATAGTCCTAACAAATGCCACTCTTGATTTCCAAATTCTCTAGATAAATTCACTCCTCACTTCGTGAGTCGTGAATTTATCGATAATTTGGAAATCACTCGTGGCATTACTTATGATAAAGATGCGATTTACAGGAAATAATTTGAAAACATTTGCTCAGGATGGGAATGTATGGAGAGCTTATGTCCACTCTATCTTCAAACTCCGGATTCTATAGTGGAAGTGAATTTGTTACGAGTATTTCACTCAATTCGTATTTATAGACGCTTTAGTTTACGCTATGACATAGGTATTGGGCCTACTAAAGCTCTTGAGGTGAAGTCATAAAGTTGTGCGTTTCTATTGTATTTGTCAAGTTATCTAAGTTAAATTATTTAAATTAGAAAGAAATTTATGTTGAACTACAAACCAGACACTGCACAATCAGTGGGAAGACCGCCAAAAATGATAGAAACAGAGTTTATCATAAGTAGAAAAGGCTGTTGAAAACATACAGGACATTATCCTAAATAAAAAAGTTGAAATTTTAAAATCCGTACCTCATGAATGAGTCATTCTCAACTAAAACAAATCTGTGTCTACAAAATGTCGTCAAAAATAATATTTAATGCTTTAAATTACTTTAAGGGAGGAAAGGAGATTACAACTATTTGAGAATAAAGTACTTAGGAAAATTTTTGGACCAAAGAGAGATGAACAGACAGATGAATGGAGAAGACTTCATAACAATGAACTACATGGTCTTTATAGGAAGCCAGATATAATAAGAACGGTTAAGTCTCGTAGACTGCGATGCACAGGACATGTTACACGTATGGGGAATGAAAGACTTGCATGGAAGCTTCTTGTAGGAAAGCCAGAGGGAAAGCGCCCAGTTGGTAGACCAAGAATGAGTTGGGAGAATAACATTAACTATGATTTGAGGGAAGGAGATTATACAGGGAATGATTGGAAAGCATTAGCTCAGGATAGGGATGTATGGAGAGCTTATGTCCGCGCGTCCATGAACTTACGGGTTCGATAGAGCCAGTGAGATAGTTAGTTATTAATCCTAAATTAAGTTGAAGAGAAGAATGATTGTAAGAAATCAGAGATATGATAAAAATGGGCCCTTGCAATGAAGTTCCAAACTAGCATTTCCTTCCTTTGGTTGCCGAGAAAAAGAAATGAGCAAAAAAAAACCCCCAGACACATTGTTTTCTTCGTCTGAATGTGAAATGTTTGGTCAATGAATATTATATTCTTTATTCCATGACAACTGTAAAAAAAGAAAAAATAAATAAAAAATGAAAATGTATGACAGTGAACTCGAAACAAGAGACGACCTGTCGTGGTAACATGTAGTCGTATAGGACCAAAATTAGAAAAGGTGTTAGTCAATTATTTTTAAGCGCTAATTGATAAAAAAAATTAAATTGTACTATAAAGCTTATAAGAGTACTATTTTCTTCTAACTGAAATTAATATCTTAAGGTACGTACACATATGCGCGCCGCGAACACGAACGGCGCGCGCGCGGCGCGTGTTATGTTCGTCGAAATTATTAATTTCAACGAACCTCCTGCGATCCATAGGAAACCCACAAACCTTCAGTAGACATTTTACAGAGCAGGAGTAACCAACCACGTCTATTCCCTTTCCGTTCTCCCGCTTGTACTGCATTCTTTCCCAAAAATAGGGACTTTTTCTTTAAAATGCCGCGGGACGCGGGACAAATTGTTAAAAATCGGGACTGTCCCGCCAAAATCGGGACGTCTGGTCACTTTATTTATACGTTTTCAAATATTATAGCATTAAAGGAATTTTAAAAAATATATGATTTGTATATATATGTTTAAAATTATTAAGAATCTATCTCACCATAACATAGCCTTAATTTTTAATAAAGATGTACATAATTATTATACTAGAGGTTGTACTTTATTGCACAAAGATACTAGCTTCTCAAAAAAAAAAAGGTATAAAAGGAATTCGTTATGCATTAATCAACCATTACAATAACTTACCTATTGAATATCAACATTTCACGAATGTTAAACATTTTTCTAATTGTATTAGAAAATATTTTTTCTCATTGCTTTCTTAGTTAATTTTGTTAATTTTATTATTATTAATATTATCCTGTTTAAATATTGTATTTATATGTGTATATAGCCTATATTGTGCTTCTATAGTAGTTTGTATTATTTTAAACTTACGCCTGAATTTGTTTTCTTGTTTTTTATTGTTATTTGTTTTATGGCCATTATTTTTTGTATATTGCCCCTTAACATGAGCAATCTTGCTCTTTGGAGTCTTTGAAGAAATAAATAAATAATTCGTAATAAATGAGTTTATATATTGTATTGTTTTGTGATACTTCATGCATAATATTATGAAATGAACGTCTTAAATAAATAATGTTTTCTAAATAATTCTAATTTATTCATACAATTACAGTACACATGAAAAAAAAATTGAAAAAAAACAGGCATCTCCTTTCAATGATTTTTAAAAATGATCCTTATGTTGAGGATCCCACAATAATTCCTTGCTTCTATAAATGTCAATAAGTTTTAACATGTTTTCCTCTGACCACTCCGTACTCAAATAATAGGTACGCACCGAAAACAACGAACCTCTCAGGTACCCGTCCAAATCTAAACAGCGAACGATCAAAGTGTTTGTGGAAAAAACCGACAATGAGTGGATCGTGGTGAGAGACGCGCGCGCGCCGTTCGCGCGCACCTTAAAACCCCGTCCAAATCTGACGAACATGGTGCGCGCGCGCGGCGCGCAAGTGTGTACGTACCTTAATGTAAGTCCCACTAACCCATCGTTCTCCTAACTAACTAACTGGCACTATCGAACCCGGGCAGACATAAGCTCTCCATAATCCCTATCCTGAGCTAATGTATTCCAATC
Source organism: Diploptera punctata (assembly GCA_030220185.1). Lineage (NCBI taxonomy): Eukaryota > Metazoa > Arthropoda > Insecta > Blattodea > Blaberidae > Diploptera > Diploptera punctata. The sequence goes on along the minus strand of JASPKZ010001204.1, from coordinate 2,301,189 downwards.
ACTCCGTATATAATCTATTTCCCTGAAATCATGCTTCATGTTATTCTTCCATCTAATTCTTGGTCTACCAACTGGGTGTTTTCCCTCTGGTTTTCCTACAATGAGATTGCATGTCTCTCTTTCATTCCGCATTCGTGCTACGTGTCCTTCCAATCGCAGCATAGAAGACTAACTGTTCTATTTTAAATATGATTTCCTATTAACATCATGTAGCTCACTGTTAGGTAGTCTTCTCCATTCGCCTGTCTGTATAACTCTCTTTGGTCCAAAAATGTTCCTAAGAACTTTTTCTTCGTCCTCCTAGCGAGTTTATTTACTTATTTATAATAATAATAATAATAATAATAATAATAATAATAATAATAATAATAATAATAATAATACTTACTTACTCACTGGCACTATCGAACCCGTAGGTTCATGGTCGCACGGACATAAGCTCTCCATACATCCCTATCCTGAGCTAATGCTTTCCAATCATTCCCTGTATAATCTACTTCCCTCAAATCATAGTTAATGTTGTTCTCCCACCTCATTCTTGGTCTACCAACTGGGCGTTTTCCTTCTGGCTTTCCTACAAGAAGTTTCCATGCACGTCTTTCATTCCCCATACGCGCAACATGTCCTGCCCATCGCAGTCTACGGGACTTAACTGTTCTTATTAATTATAATAACAATAATAATAATAATATCCTAACTCATGTCTAACTCAGGGTCGGGTCGTGGGATGAGATGAGATGAGGCCCCTATATAGAGGTCTGTGAATTACAAGCGTGTCGACCGACCACGCCTGACGCACTATCACGGGGCAGATGAACGAAATGAAAGGAATGGATGAGATGAGTATGGAGAAATGGCGGAATGAAAATGTGACAGGAGAAAACGGGAGAAATCTCCGAGAAAAACCTGGCCAAGCTCCGAGGTTTTTCTTCAGCTCTAAGACAAACATCAGGTTTTTTAAAGGCCCAAATAGTTCCCGAACATCATGTGTCCAACGTGAGGCAATAGCACGTGTGTCCAATAGGGAAAAAAAAATCTTGAGGATGATATAGTGCACAGACGAGAAGGATGAAAGCAAGGGACGAACGGGGGCACGTAGAATCGCAAGCGATACAATGGCTAACTTATAATATAGGAACAGTCCTTGATATCACTCACATCTGTAGTTTATTTCAGGCGTATTCAATTTCATCTTTTACATTTTGTGTTTTACGGTAATTAAATTTGTTCTTCTTATTCAGTTTAGTTACTTTATATTTCAATGTTTCGTAGTTCACTGTGAGGTAAGGGTCTTCTTCTTCTTAAACTTAATTTGTAGGGTTTTCGTTCTGTTTATTTCCAAAATCACACCTCGCAGGAAGACGTATTGGATGTGCATAATCCAATTAAATATAAATACAGCTTCCATAATAGCAGATCACAGGAGTCAGTAATTGACTATATTTTAACAAATAGAGAAATTAATTTTGATCAGATAATTAAAATTTTGAAGTGTGTCCGTCAGATTCGGAACTAACACGCCCGCTCAGCGTCTAAATAAAGGTAAGTCATAGTACAATCCTTCATGATATAATGTGGTGAGTATGAAATACCTACTGCTTTCATACACTTCGTCTGTGCACTGTATATGGCCCAAATATAGATAATGGAGCCTGGTGAATGAGAACTAACCGAAAACTATAAGCTTAATACAAATACATAGATATAGTAGGAGATATTAAAGCCAGAAGAGATGAGTGGTTGAGAGAAATCTATAGAATGGACACAAACCGAACAATCAAGGTAGCACTCGACGCAAAACTAGACTGTAAAAGAAGACGTAATAGATCCAAAATTAGATGAATGAATGACTTAAGGAGAGCGATTTGAGAAGAACTGAAAACATTAATTGGAGACAGAAAGTAACATCATCATAATCATCATCATCATCTGCATTCATGGATTAGGTCTGTTGACCCGTTCCGACTTCAGTCCATCTCTTTCTAGGTCTGCCCACATCTCGGGTGCCTTTAGGTTTGTATTTTGCTATTTGTTTTGGATATATATCTTAATTCATTCTGTATATGTGTTGCTTCCATTTTTGTTTATATGTACCTATTTTATCAGTTATTGCAAATATTTAAAGTTTCTGTCTTATTTCTGTGTTCTTGATTCTGTCTTCCTTAGTAACATCATCATAGTACATTCACGAATTTAGGCCATTTGTTGACCTGTTTCGGCCATCCAAACGTGTTTTGAGTGGACGTCCTGGTCTTCTTCTTCCTGTAAGTTGATAGCTTAACATTTGTTTGGGTATCCTGTGATCTTCCATTCGATGAACATGTTGCATCCATCTTGATTTATAATCAGAAATTTTGTTTTCTAATAGTTCCATATGTAATTCTTCTAAGATGTATTCATTTTTGTGATCTAACTAACTAACGCACTGGCACTATCAAACCCGTAGGTTCATGACCGCGCGGACAGAAACTCTCCATAAATACCTATCCTATGCTAATGTTTTCCAATCATCCCCTGTATAATATACTTCCCTCAAATCATATTTAATGTTATTTTCCCATCTTATTCTTGGTCTACCAACTGGGCGTTTTCCCTGTGGTTTTCTTACAAAAAGCTTCCATGCACTCTTTCATTCCCCATTCGTGCCACATATCCTATCCATCGCAGTATACGATACTTAACTCTTCTTATTACCTCGTATATCTGACTTCCTACAAAGACCACGTAGTTCACTGTTATGTCAGAAAGAATTAAAAGAAAAAATATCAGATCTAAAAAATGTTTCTCCTTCCCAAGTATTTTTAGGGAATGGAAGTGATGAAATCATTGATTTAATATATCGTATTTTTTTCTCGTCCCAAAATATATCATTCCATCATAACTTATAGCAGAAAAAAAATAATTTCTCTTATTTTCAAAAAATTACTTCTTTCTTTGTTATCTAATTGGGGGAAAAATATAATGTCTTCTTCTAAAAAGAAAATTTTTATATGTAAAATAAATTAGAGTTAGTCTTCTCCATTATATGGTCTTACTTACTTACTTACTCACTGGCACTATCGAACCTGTAGGTTCATGGCCGCGCGGGCATAAGCTCTCCATACATCCCCATCCTGAGCTAATGCTTTCCAATCATTCCCTGTATAATCTACTTCCCTCAAATCATAGTTAATGTTGTTCTCCCACCTCATTCTTGGTCTACCAACCGGGCGTTTTCCTTCTGGCTTTCCTACAAGAAGTTTCCATGCACGTCTTTCATTCCCCATACGTGCAACATGTCCTGCCCATCGCAGTCTACGAGACTTAAACCATTATGTGGTCTAGTAGTGTGTATTCTGCAGTCCTCCGAAGATATCTCATTTCAGCAGATCTAAGTCTCTGCAAAACTTATCCTTCTGTTTCAATGCCCATACTTCGATACAATACGAAAGAGTTGGAAGAGCCAGTGTTTTATATACTTTTAGTCTTGAATGTTTTTGGACTAACTGTGGTTTGAAAAGTAAAGGACAGAAAATAATGGCGACCTGTTGACGGGAGGTCAAGGTTAAACTCTATGGGCTGTAGTGCCAAAGATGATGATTATGACAATTATATTCGCCTTGTTTAATATGAATATGTGTGTGAATGGTCTGTTTCGTCTTAAATGTTTGTGTTGTCTCGGAGGAGGACCTGGGCTAAGCTGACCACTTATTTGTATCTACTTACAAATTGGAAGAGGACTATACTTTCTTTTATTTTGTGACTACTTAAGTATGTTCATTAAATAATACGGGAATAAGCTGAAAATATATAAAACTATTATTTACCAGTTATATTATATGGATGCGAAACATGGACTCTTACTTTAAGGGAGGAAATGAGATTACAAGTAATTGAGAATAAAGTTCTTAGGAAAATTTTTGGACCAAAGAGAGATGAACAGACAGGTGAATGGAGAAGACTACATAACAATGAACTACATGGTCTTTATAGGAAGCCAGATATAAAGTAAAGTGATCCCACAACAGGCCCGGAGGCCCTTGGGGCAGTAGGAGGTTAAGGCTCCCACATTTTCTAGACAATCGGCACTTTATGTCAGCCGGGTTGTCAGCCCTGCGTGACGGCCGCCTTTACCCCCAGAACAAGTGTCTGGTACTCATTTCCGTTAGAGGCTGAGTCGACCCCAGGGCCATAGTCCCGCCAGAGGGTTTGGGTTAGTTTAAAAATCCTCACCCCAACGGGACTTGAACCCTCGACCCTCCGGCTTGTAGCTCAGTGCCTTAACCACTAAGCTACGTAATAAGAACAATTATGTCTCGTAGACTGCGATGGGCAGGACATGTTGCGCGTATGGGGAATGAAAGACGTGCATGGAAGCTTCTTGTAGGAAAGCCAGAGGGAAAACGTCCAGTTGGTAGACCAAGAATGAGGTGGGAGAACAACATTAACTATGATTTGAGGGAAGTAGATTATACAGGGAATGATTGGAAAGCATTAGCTCAGGATAGGGATGTATGGAGAGCTTATGTCCGCGCGGCCATGAACCTTCGGGTTCGATAGTGCCAGTGAGTAAGTAAGTAAGTAATACGGGAAACGGGACACCCTCCATGTTCTTGTGTGATCAAAAAGTATTCGTGAGATCCCAATAGGTCGTGCCACTGTAAGGCCCGTGTGGCGTGGGGCTAGTAAAATACGTAAAAAGTGAGAAGTTAAACTACTATGGAAAAGAAGAAGAGGTTATTATTAATAATAATAATGGTGATCGGTAAGGATCGTCTGCAGAGGATTGACGGGTTGCATACCGACACATCCGGATTCTGTAATGGCCTGTTGTTTGCTTCCAGAGACCCTTGTCACTCAACACGAGGCTCGCAAGATCAAAGTTAACGGATACCGCCAAGTGTATTATCATGTAGAAGCGCTTAATGTGTCCGTAAACATCGGAAATGTAAGCCACCCCACCTCACGTATTTCCATATTCCTCTCTCACCCTTGTTTTCACAACTGTACGCAATCATTTTTGTCACAATGCTTGTTCTAACCAATACAATGTAACAGCTATTTACAAAAACTCATACAATTAACGACATTTACGATGGAAAATGGAAAAGTAATGGTAAAGTGATCCCACTATACGTCTTAGATAACTAACTCACTGGCACTATCGAACCCGTAGGTTCATGGTCGCGCGGACATAAGCTCTCCATACATCCCTATCCTGAGACAATGTTTTCCAATCATTCCCTGTATAATCTACTTCCCTCAAATCATAGTTAATGTTATTCTCCCATCTCATTCTTGGTCTACCAACTGGGCGTTTTACCTCTGGTTTTCCTACAAGAAGCTTCCACGCACGTCTTTCATTCCTCATTCGTGCCACATGTCCTGCCCATCGCAGTCTACGAGACTTAACTTTTTTTATTATATCTGGCTTCGTATAAAGACCATGTAGTTCACGTTGTGTAGTCTTCTCCATTCACCTGTCTGTTCATCTCTCTTTGGTCCAAAATTTTCCTAAGACCTTTATTCTCAAATACTCGTAATCTCCTTTCCTCCCTTAAAGTAAGAGTCCATGTTTCGCATCCATATAATATAACTGGTAGAATAACAGTTTTATATATTTTCAGTTTAACGTTTTTTTGAAAGGGGTTGGGATGTCAAAAGTCTCTGTAATACATAATAACAGGCATTTCCAGAATTGAGCTTGTATTTAATTACAGGCCTTATATAGGTCTAAAAAAATAACAAATCCGACAATGGGGGTTTTAAAAAATCCGAAAATTAAAAACCCTCTATGACCCGCCATTTGTGTTTTCTCGCAAGGAAACTGTACACATTTGTTAGCAGGTTTCACATCTTCCTGAGCCCAATTAATCTACTGTCATTCTCCTCCACACATTTCTGTAATTCCGATCTCTATCGTCCAATCCTTTTTCCCTCATGCTGCTCAAAACAACATAAATCCACGTTAGTTTTGACAGTCCTCTTCTTTTGCTACCAATAGGCACCTATTCTAGTATTCTTCTAGGTAATCAGTCTTGTTTTTATCCTTTCAACATGACCATACCGTTTTAATTGTTTTTTTAATCCATAATTGAAGTTTGAAAGATCATCTTTTGTTTAATTACTGTTTCTTACTTTATCTCCTCTAAAAATTCTAGCTGAACGCCTCAGAAAATCCATTTCTGCAGAATTTATTTTTATTTAATGCCCTAGGTTGTCATTTCTCTTGGCACTGGCTTAATTGTAACCCACTCCTTAAGTTGGGGCGCCTAGAAGGCAGAGTTACGTTACCCCAATGATATGATGGGTGATAAATGATAATGAAGCGCCAGGAGAGTTCTTAACCTAAACTTAGCTTAAATTCCAGACCATGGACAACCACAGGAATAACACCTTTTAAGGAAAAATTGCTATTGTTTGACCGGTAATCAAACCCGGGGCTTCATGAACAGTAATCAGAAACGTTGACCACTAGCCCACGAGGCTGGTCTTTTCTGCAGAATTTATTATTTTATTTTATTTAACGTGTTTTAAATGTATACAACATCTTTCTGTGCCCGAAATTAAGTTTTGATTCTCTTCCTCCATTCCTCTATCCTTCCAGTCACCATTCTGCAGTCCTCTGTCCTTCATCAAATTCATAATTCCCTCTATCCATGTCTTCTTAGGTATCACTCTTCTTTTCCTCCGATTTGGAATCCACCCCAAACTCATAACTGCTAATCTGTCTTCATTCATCCTCTTCACGTGTCCAAACCATTGTAATATTGTTTATTTCCCACAAATTGTACAACTTATTCTTGTTCTTCTTCTTCTTCACTGTTTAGGCTTATTTACTAGCCTGTTCCGGCTCCAAATTGCTGCTCTTTCCATCTTTTCTTTGGTCTTCCCAAACGTCTTCTTCCTCGTGGTGAATAGCTGTATGCTGCTTTTGGTATTATATTCTCAGTCATCCTTGCTAACTGTTCTTTCCAGTTTTTTTCTGTATTTCACTATTGTTGTGTTTAATTCCTCTACTTTTAGTTGTTGTCTTATTTATGTGTTATGTTTTTTGTCTGTTCTTTGATATCCTGCTATTGGTCTGAGGAATCTCATTTCAGCAGCTTGTATTCTGGCAGATTGTTGTGTTGTCACTGTCCATGTTTCGGATCCATAAGTAATAATAGGCACTGCCATTGTCTTGTATAATTTCATTATAGAGTATTTCCTGGCTTTATTTTTTAAAGTTCTTTTTAGTGTTCCTGTTATATAATTAAACTTATTTAGTTTGTTATTTATATCTGTTTCCGCTGTGTATGATATTTCGCAACTTAGGAAGTTATATCTTACCAATTGTTCTATTGGTTTATTTTCTAATGTTATCTTGGTTCGAACTGGATGAGCGCCCTTGAAGGCCATTGTTTTTTATTTTTTGTGATGATATTTCCATGTTGTATTTTTTTTTTATATTTCATTTAGTTTATATAGCATTATTTGTAGTTCGTCCTCTGTTTTTGCTATTAAAATCTGGTCATCTGCAAAGGCTACTGTTTTTATTACTATATTTCCTAAGTTAATTCCCCCAGTCGTCATTTGCTTCCATGATCGTATCATGTCGTCGAAATAAATGTTTAAAAAAGTGGTTGATAGTGGACAACCTTGTCTAACTCCTCATGTTATATGTATTGGTTCCCTTTGATTTATTGTATAACTGTTTCGTTAATTTATTTTTTCTGGGATAAATATGTTTCTGATCCTGTCTAATTTAGAGCATCGTGCAGATCTTCTTAAAAAATCAATTTTGACTTAAATTTAGCATTTATAGACCACGTTTCTACTCCATAGGTCATTAAAATTTAATTTACTTATTACATAATATTTAATTAACAAAAGAAAGATATATTCCGTAAACCAGCAAAATCAAACCATGTAGTCGATTCGATGAGGAATTCGCTTAGTTTACGCATTTCCTGCGTGACGGACATTTTGGATCGAGATAGACACATTTACTCCGTAAGAGGACGTACAATGAATCGCAGTTGTAACGTTAACGAGAAGTTCTGTATGTTAAGTTAAGGCAGAGGCAGTTTATCAAATGGAAGTCATTTAAGCTACCAGAGAGTATAAACCATTTGATGACCATACCGGTATTGAATCTCTGCTAAGTGACTGTTAAGGCGTCCTTATAAGTCAGAGTGATTGTGGGCGGATGATACAACCTGAGACCACCTACACAGAGACCCTAGTTGTGACTTCATCTTCCCTTTTCTTTATTTAACAACATATTGCGCTCCTGGAAAAAAAACAATTGTCCTCTCGAAGCAAGTGAAATTGTGCTCTGCTGCTGTAATTCAACTGGCTAGGATATCTTTAGATTAAAATTCAGAGTGTAAATATTGTCATGTAAGCCCATGTTTCGCTTAACAGAGATTTAGGCGCTCTCCCCCTACAGGGAAGGATTTGAACCATATTAATTTAGTTACACTTGTTTTCGTATAGATGTCATTTTGAGTGGTCCGTGGTCAGCGTTCCGACTCATACTGACATCTAGGAAAACAAGGTAGTACTAGGATGAGAAAATTCGTTAAATTTTGCTTAGAGGCCTTTTCATTCAGGCTTAAGGATCTTTTACGAGTCTGAAAATGTTCAGACTCGGGACCCACGGTTTAAAGTCCCTCCCGGAGGACTTGCTCGATGGATTTTTCCGTCCTAAAAAAATCCATCGACCCCGGCCGGGTTTCAACCCGCGACCCTCGGGACCAGAGGCAAGGAGCATAAGCACTAGTCCACCGCGGGCGACTAGTGAAAATATGTAAACAATATCATTGTTTGTAGTGGGCCATGGTTCAACCATAATATAGGCCTACACACACACACACACACACACACATTATATATATATATATATATATATATATATATATATATTCATTCATCCATAGTAATTGTGCCTGAGGGCAGGTCTTTACTGCAATCAAAGCATTTTCATTCTATGCTTTGCAGCTTTACTAGGGGTTTATAGGTGTGGAGGCTTCTCGTTGCTTTCCACACCGATGAAGGATGTTGATAAGGATGATAATGATGGCCGGATGATATTCGGGGACCTTTGGGCCTTAAGCTTTCTGACATTTGTCTTACAGGTGAGGAAAAACCCCGAAAAAAACTCGCCCAGGAGCCTGTCCCGACCGGGAATCGAACCAGGGCCCGCTGCGTGACAAGCCAGCACGCTACCTCGAGACCACAGCGGTGGACCCACATATATATATGTGTGCCCGTTCCGACTTCAAGAGATTTGGTCTTTCCATCTGGTAAATGGTCTTCCTTGACTTCTATATCCTGTGGGTCTGTAGTTTAAAATCATTTTAGAAGGTCAATCATCTGGCATTCTTAGTAGATATTCGTACCAATTTTCTCTTTGTTTGTCAATTTTATCCATGAATTTAAAAATATTTAATTGATCTCTTATGTCAGAACTTCTTTTCTGGTCCATAAAGTGTAGCCTGCCGTTGGCCTTAAAAATTTAATCTCCGCTGCCTCTATTTTTTTCCTATCTGAATGAGTCAAAGTTCAATTTTCACTGCCATAGATAATAGTAGGAACGGTCATGACTTTATAAAATTTCAGTTATAATAATAATAATAATAATAATAATAATAATAATAATAATAATAATAGATAATAATAATTTATTTATTTGTTTATACAGAATTTTAATGTTTACACATCTTTCTGTGCCTAAAGTTTTATTTTTCTTCTCCACTCGTCTCTCTCCATCCAATCCATGTCCTCCAGTCCCCTTGCTCTCATTCCAGTTCTTATTTCCTGCAGCCACGAGTTTCGAGGTCTTCCTCTCCTCCTTCTTCCAGGCGGACACCATTCCAATGTTTTCCTGGGTAATCTTTCTTCTTACATTCGTCGTACGTGCCCATACCAATTTAATTGCTTACACCGTACATAATCTACTATTGAATAACCAATATTCATTTTTTTCTCTTATGACAGTGTTTCTTATAATAATAATAATAATAATAATAATAATAATAATAATAATAATAATAATAATAATAATAAAATAATAATAATAAAAGAACGGAGTAATAATAATAATAGCAATAATAATAATATTAAAAATAATAAAATAATAATAATAATAATAAAAGAACGGAGTAATAATAATAATAGTACTAATAATAAAATAATAAGAAAAGAACGGAATAATAATAATAATAATAATAATAATAATAATAAGAATAATAATAATAGTAATAATAATAATAATAATAATAAAATAATAATAAAAAAAGAAGTAGAAGGGAGTAATAATAATAATAATAATAGTAATAATAATAATAAAATAATAATAATAATAATAATAAAAGAACGAAGTAATAATAATAATAATATTAATAATAATAATAATAAAATATATAATAATAGTAATAATGAAAAACAACGGAGTAATAATAATAATAATAGTGATAATAATAATATTAATAGTAATAATAATAAAAGAATGGAGTAATAATAATAATAATAATAATAATAAAATAATAATAATAATAATAATCGACTACAGTATATTCAATAATCCAAGAGAGAGATTTCCTAACATCCTTGAAGAGAGAGTTGGTTATGACAGAATGGGTATAAGAAATAATAGTTTGATTCTGTAATGAAATGTGGATTATCGTATTGAACAAGTTGTATGGCAAGGTATTTATTACAAGTCTGGGTAATATATCATAAATAGCTGCACCAGTTTTTCTTTTATGCAGTCGTAAAGCCACATCTTAAGGCGTTCCTCTCTCGCATGCAATATCCTTCAAAAGCAAGCGAGCACAGGACCTCTTCCCACATTAACAAGAATTTTTTTATATTACAGTAAATAAAATTTTGTGTTAATAATGCATTTAATATATTTATATAATATCTTTCATAAGTAACGCCACGAGTGATTTCCAAATTATCGTTAAATTCACGACTCACGAAGTGAGGAGTGAATTTATCTAGAGAATTTGGAAATCAAGAGTGGCATTTGTTAGGACTATTTAACGAATAAATTTAAGCTGTTTAGTCTTAGTCACTGGCACTATCGAACCCGTAGGTTCATGGTCGCGCGGACATAAGCTCTCCATACACCCCTATCCTGAGCTAACGCTTTCCAATCATTCCCTATATAATCTACTTCCCTCAAATCATAGTTAATGTTGTTCTCCCACCTCATTCTTGGTCTACCAACTGGGCGTTTTCCTTCTGGCTTTCCTACAAGAAGTTTCCATGCACGTCTTTCATTCCCCATACGCGCAACATGTCCTGCCCATCGCAGTCTACGAGACTTAACTGTTCTTATTATATCTCACTTCCTATAAAGACCATGTAGTTCATTGTTAATTAGTCTTCTCCATTCACCTGTCTGTTCATCTCTCTTTGGTCCAAAATTTTCCTAAGAACTTTATTCTCAAATACTCCTCCCTTAAAGTAAGAGTCCATGTTTCGCACCCATATAATATAACTGGTAGAATAATAGTTTTATATATTTTCAGTTTAACGTTTTTTGAAAGGAGTTGGGACTTCAAAAGTCTCTGCAATGCATAATAGCACGCATTTCCAGAATTGAGCCTATGTTTAATTTCTTTGTGCATCTCATTCCTATTTGTGATTATTGTTCCTAGGTATTTGAATTCAGCCACTTCCTCAAAAATTCCCTCATTTGTCCTTAGCTGTCCATTTCCATTATATACTGAATTTCTACGTGTGACCATATATTTAGTTTTATTGATATTTACTTCCAGTCCCAATTACTCACAAATAATTATTTAACTATAGTTATTTTAAAATATTTATATATTTAATGTAAACGGCGATGTTTGAAAAACAAATGAGAAACGATTGGTGCGCTTAATTTCCTTCTTTTGTTTACCACTGCAACCAGATCATAATATTATTTATTGCCAAAAGATCGCAATATTGTAAGAATGCACCCTAGTGGAGAAATTTATAACCAACGTTATAGGTATTAATTAATTTGATGTCCTATGATGTAAATATGTGAATTATATTTTTTTGCAACGTCATTCCCTGGAAATAATTTTTTTTTTCGTTTTTAGAAAATGCAGTGTGTTATTTTTTGTTGTGGTATAATCAATTGTTACAACTGTTTTTTTAGTATCTATCACATGCGCTTTCTGCTGACATTCATGAACTCTAAGCATAATAATATTATGACTAATGTGTCTGTATTGCATTCAGGGTCAGTAGATACACACCTACTTCCTGCTCCTTCTGCTGATGATGGGACTAGTCCCGAAAGGTATACACAGAATTAATACTTTACAAAGTTGAGGAAATGGATCTATAAGATAATTTAGATAGATAGAATATCGGTTGATTAATGCCTTTGACATCGTCCGATTCCCAATAGCCAATTTTGTCGATGTTTCTCCTTCATGTATAAATATATTCCCTGACTCCAGGAGGTTTTAGGTCTTCCTATGCCTCATCTTCCCTCAGGTTTCCATTTCAAAATAGATTTTGGATTTTGGTAGCCGTTCCACTTCCATTCGCTGGACATGTCCATACCATCTTAATTGCTGAGTTTTGATATAATCTAAAATAGTGTCTTCAATCTTCATTTTCTCCCTTATAGGCCTAACTGAGTTCCTATTTTTTCTCTCCTTGAAATTCTTGCGGCCCTCCGTATAAAATCCATTTCCGTTACCAAAATATACTTATTTGTTTTTGTTGTTAATGGCCAAAGTTCTGCTCCATAAGCAATGATGCTTTTAACAATTGTGTGATATATATTCATTTTATTTGTATTATGTATATTTTTATCCCACAATATTCCATTGAGGGAAGCAATTGCAAATGATATAATTTTAATTTTACGACTAATATCTCAACGCAGTTTTTGCGCGATAGTGCGTTCTGTCCTACTTACAGCAATGGCGACCACGATTGAAAAGTCAATTTCCTAAATTTCAGGATTGCCAACTCATAAATAGCTAAATAACTATACCGTAATATTAAAAATGACCTACCTAGGGCGGGAAGTAAAACCACTGATCTTTATGTATACTACGTACAATGTATATATACAAAAATATATCCAAAAGACAGTGTTAATATAGCCTACAGTCTACGAAACAAATCACTGCATTTTAAATGAACTGAACTTTATTTGAAACATACTTACTTACTCACTGGCACTATCGAACCCGTAGGTTCATGGCCGCGCGGACATAAGCTCTCCATACATCCCTATCCTGAGCTAATGCTTTCCAATCATTCCCTGTATAATCTTTTAAGTAAAGTAAAGTGATCCCTCAACAGGCCTCAGGAGGCCTTTGGGGCAGTAGGAGGTTAAGGCTCCCACTTTTCCTAGACAATCGGCACTTTATGTCAGCCGGGTTGTCAGCCCTGCGTGACGGCTGCCTTTACCCCAGAATAAGCATCTGGTACTCATTCCGTTAGAGGCTGAGTCGACCCCAGGACCATAGTGCCGCCAGAAGGTTTGGGTCAGTTTAAAAATCCTGACCCCAACGGGACTTGAACCCTCGACCTTCCGGCTTGTAGCTCAGTGCCTTAACCACTACGCTACGGCGTGTCCCTCCCTGTATAATCTACTTTCTTTAAATCATAGTTAATGTGTTCTTCAACCTCATTGTTGGCCTACCAGCTGGGCGTTTTCCCTCTGGCTTTCCTACAAGAAGCTTCCATGCACGTCTTTCATTCCCCATACGCGCAACATGTCCTGCCCATCGCAGTCTACGAGACTTAACTGTTCTTATTATATCTGGCTTCCTATAAAGACCATGTAGTTCATTGTTATGTAGTCTTCTCCATTCACCTGTCTGTTCATCTCTCTTTGGTCCATAAATTTCCTGAGAACTTTATTCTCAAATACTCGTAATTTCATTTCCTCCCTTAAAGTAAAATATATAAAACAATAAATTCGTACTGCCACTATTGTATGCCTGATTGATGTCACGGCCTGCTGTAATCTCAAGTAAATTATTTGCTGTTATTTACCGTATTATACCTTGGCCACACTGCTAACGTCAGTCAATTCTTTATAATGAAAGCAAATATTTAAAAATATATATTATTGTAAAAAGGTAAAGTGATCCCACTACAGGCCTTAGGAGGCCCTTGGGGTAGTAGGAGGTTAAGGCTCCCACTTTTTCTTGACAATCGGCACTTGATGTCAGCCGGGTTGTCAGCCCTGCGTGACGGCCGCCTTTACCCCAGAACAAGCGTCTGGTACTCATTTAAGTTAGAGGCTGAGTCGACCCTAGGGCCATAGTGCCGCCAGAAGGTTTGGGTCAGTTTAAAAATCCTGCCCCCACCGGGACTCGAACCTTCGACCTTCCGGTTTGTAGCGCAATGCCTTAACCACTACTCTACGGCGTGCCCCCCCATATATTATTGTACTGTTATTTATTATATTGAAAACACCATCGTGCAAAAAAAATGTACAACACACGTTTGTGAAGTGTTTTACAGAATCTCGGAAATTAAAAATCTTGCTATCATTCGGTTTTTAATAATTTCCTCGCTTCTGTAGAAAACCATATTCCAACCTCGAATTGTAGTATACTATTGTCATGGATTTTATTAATTTAGTAAAATTAAAGAATTTCAGATATAATTTATGTTCAAATACTTTAATAAAAGGTTGGAAACTGTTTAGTAAGATAGAAAACTAAATAAGTGCGTGTTGTGGAGACCCTACTGATATTCAATCATTAGCTGTGGAGGTCATCAAATGAGAAATGATGATTATGAGAGAAACATATCTTGTCGGCTTGTCTGACAGATAACTCTTCTCATCAACTCTGACCCCATCAACAACTCATTTAGTGAAGAATTCCTTCATTGTGTCTGTAGGGGGTCCCAGCAAACTGTCAACCAATAAAACCACATCTTCACATCAACAAACAATATTCACATATCCCTTCCTTCGTTCCCTCTTCATTTCGACATCTTCATATCAATTTTAAATGTGTACCTTATAAACAGTCGTCTTCAACTGTAATAACTTCTGTTATAAACATCGTCACACTATTAAAATTCTAGGCCTTACAAAGACTTGCTTCACCCTCAGGAATTCTTATGGTGCTGAAATTATTTGTATATTTCATACACAGGGCTTTGGTTGTTGGGGTGTGTTCTCATTTAGCATATGTTCATTTTCTGCTTCCTAGATAATTTCAATCTCTCCAGCATATTGATTTTTTGTCTACTGTTCCCTTTGTGGATTATTGACATTGTTTTATCTTCTTCTTCTTCCTCTTCTTGTAAGCCCATATTTCCCTCAATCCATTTGCCTCAAAAGACGAGCTAGACTCGCCGGAAGTTAAATGGCCTTCAAATCAGAAGACGCGGTACACTCCCTTAACGCTGCCAGTTATATATTTTGCAATTTTTTACATCTCTTGGCAGGGTAATCTTTAGTTAACATTTATGAATAGTAGAGGAATGTGTTTTATCCTTCACCCATATCGTGATCTCAAGTACCGTGATCTTTTGTTTGTTTTGGATGTCTAAGAGTTAAAAACTAGAATACAGTGATTTAATATCCGGTTCTTAGGAAATGCATTGAGCATTTAAACCTGAAGCGAATGGGTTAACAGAGATTTAGGCGTTCTCCCCCTACAGGGAAGAATTTGAACCATACTAATTTAGTTACACTTGTTTTAGTATAGATGCCATTTGAGTGGTTCCTGGTCAGCGTTCCGCCTCATACTGACATCTAGGAAACCAAGGTAGTACTAGGACGGGAAAATTCAGTAAATCTTGCTTAGAGGCCTTTTCATTCAGGCTTAAGGATCTTTTACGAGCCCTGAAAAATCTTCAGCTCGGGACCTCAACTGTCATTTACAACGAATTTTAGAAGTATTTAAAGTTTCTTGTTACGGTTATTTCCCTACAGATGTCAGCGAATGATGTTTGGTTACTTACTTACTTACTTACTCACTGGCACTATCGTAACCGTAGGTTCATGGCCGCGCGGACATAAGCTCTCCATACATCCCTATCCTGAGCTAATGATTTCAATCATTCCTTGTATAATGCACTTCCCTCAAATCATAGTTAATGTTATTCTCCCATCTGATTCTTGGTCTACCAACTGGGAGTTTCCCTCTGGCTATCCTACAAGAAGCTTCCATGCAAGTCTTTCATTCCCCATACGTGCAACATGTCCTGCCCATCGCAGTCTACGAGACTTAACTGTTCTTATTATATCTGGCTTCCTATAAAGACCACGTAGTTCATTGTTATGTAGTCTTCTCCATTCATGTGTCTGTTCATCTCTCTTCTGTCCAAACATTTTCCTAAGAACTTTATTCTCAAACACTTGTAATCTCCTTTCTTCCCTTAAAGTAAGAGTCCATGTTTCGCACCCATATAATATAACTGGTGAAATAATAGTTTTATATATTTTCAGTTTAACGTTTTTTGAAAGAGTTGGGACATCAAGAGTCTCTGCAATGCATAATAGCACGCATTTCCAGAATTGAGCCTATGCTCAATTTCTTTGTGCATCTCATTCCTATTTGTGATTATTGTTCCTAGGTATTTGAATTCAGCCACTTCCTCAAAATGTCCCTCATTTGTCATTAGCTGTCCATTTCCATTATATAATGTATTTCTACGTGTGGCCATATATATAGTTTTATTTATATTTACTTGCAGTCCCAATTTCTTAGTGTTACTCAGTAGGGGTTAGATTGGTTAGTATGTCGTAATTGAAATTTGGCTAAAATATGCGAGTTATTTGAGTCATCATCATCGTCCTTACAAGTATTAGGCCCAATGGGCAGTTATGATCTCCCGCCATCTCCGAAAAGGTCGACCCACAGAGTTATTTGAGTCTTAAGTTAAATGTGAATAATTACAACATGGTGGTTAACCAAAATAAGGTATGGGATTATTTTTTTTGAAACAGGGGAAATTAATTGTGCAAGTGATGAGAAGCTGTCATATTAATACGATGAGTGAGTAGGACTGGAAACGAAGTGTTGTGATGGATAGAGCTCTGTTATCTCCGGAAATGCGTGTGATTGAAGATAGAAACCTGGTCCAGTGACAAGCTGTCAGTTTTGAAGAGCTTCCCCCAAGCTTTTATCATGATTTAAGTCTTCCTGTGACATTTTTAATGACCAAACCAGGATACAGACCATTTCTCAAATATTTCAAGTTTAACTAAAATCTTTAAAAGTTTTAAGATTTATTATTTTTCCATGTATTTGTTTTTTTTTCTCAAAAGAATTTCGAAATTGCATGTAAGTTAAATGTTCATTCCATTATAACAATCTACTTATCCCGATCTCTTGGCATCGATGAAAGAAAACAAAAATGGCTATTGTGAGTTATCTGTAAAAGATAAACATATGCTGTCGCGGACTTTTTTGTAGAGTTTTTTGAGATATTCAATTCTGTGTACATTAATTTGGTGTATTTGTTATGGTTTGGGTAGTGTAAGTCATTTAAATGTATAAAAAGCCACTTTTATTCTACTTTTTCACTACAAAGGTGTGATTTTAAGGGTGAAGGGCTTGAGCATTGAAACTCCCTTATACCCTCCTACAACCTTCCCGGGAAAATCCTGAACATTTTGCAAAAGCCCCATCACAATCGGCAGTGCACGCTTGTCCGGAAATCTACTTATCCCGATCTTCTTGGCATCAATGAAAGAAAAAAATGGATACTGTGAGTTATCCGTAAAAGATAAACATATACTCCACGGACTTTTTTATAAAGTTTTTTTTTTTGAGATATTCAATTCTGTGTAAATTAATTTTGTGTATTTGTTATGCTTTAGGCAGCGTACGCCATTCAAGCGTAAAAAAGGATTTTTTTTCAAGTTTTTCGCTACAAAGTGTGATTTTTAAGGGTGTAGGAGTTGAGTATCACAACTCTCTTATAACCTATGTTCATTCCGGGAATCTCCTGAACATTTTGCAAAAGCCCCATCACAATCGGATCAACGGTATGGCCGCGCATAAAGTACGAACAAACATTCATACATACATACATACATACATACATACATACATACATACATACATACATACATACATACATACATACATACATACATACATACACACATACATACATACATACATACATACATACACACATACATACATACATACATACATACATACAAACAAACATTAATTTTTATATATTATATCACAATGAATGAAATAAGGAAAATTAAACATTTTTGTACAAACCGATGCGTTGTGAAATTAACGAAATTCTACCTGTCCAAACGTCATCGAAACTATGTAATTAATATAGGAGTGTTAAAAATTATTCCAGTTTTGGCGACAACAAAGTGTGAGAATGTGTTGAAAGAAATGTTGAAATTGAAAAGCAAAGAGGTGTCAGCAATCTGCAGAACTCCTTCATCACGGGATTCCCCGAGGACCTGAGAGTTGATTGGTTAACATACCCCTACATTTCCTTCAACTCTGTATATATTTTTGAAAAACGATTTTTCACCTTGTGACATTTCAATTGAATATATTCTAGCAAAGTCGATAGTTGTGGAAAGAAAACCAGACAACCACATGAGAATTTTTTTTGAAATATTATCCTAAATCCACATCAAATAGGGCTGTACAAAGTGCATCTTACCTCATAGACTGAATTAAAATTAAAATCAGCAAAAATAATTAATATTATTTTACATAAATTAACTTATAGTACAGTAAGTAGGTCAATAGTGGTTCCGCGCCGTAATCGAGCAGTTTAAAGCATCATGCTTTCACATAGATCTAAGGAATTTGCGCTGATTCGAACCTCCATAATCTATAATTAATACTCCATTTTAATACCTTATTGTACATACTTAGGTTTGTGCAGACCCCACCACCCCCATAAAACTGCGTTAAAATTGAGTTTTTATTGTTGAAAATGTAATTTTATTACCACTGTATTACTACGACTCAAAATAAAGCATCATCATCATCATAGTGCATTCACGAATTTAGGTCATTTGTTGATCTGTTTCGGCCTCAAAAGAAACACCATTCAAAACTATTTGAGTGGACGTCCTGCTCTTCTTCTTCCTGCAGGTTGATAGCTTAACATTTGTTTGGGTTTTCTTTGCAGTGTCATCTTACTTACTTACTTACTCACTGGCACTATCGAACCCGTACGTTCATGGCCGCGCGAACATAAGCTCTCCATACATCTCTATACTGAGATAATGTTTTCCAATCATTCCCTGCATAATATACTTCCCTCAAATCATAGTTAATGTTATTCTCCCACCTCATTCTTGGTCTACCAACGTGGCGTTTTCCCTCTGGCTTACCTACAAGAAGCTTCCATGCAAGTCTTTCATTCCCATACGTGCAACATGTCCTGCCCATCGCAGTCTACGAGACTTAACTGTTCTTACGATATCTGGTTTCCTATAAAGATCATATAGCTCATTGTTATGTAGTGTTCTCCATTCGTCTGTCTGCTCATCCGTCTTTGCTCCAAAAATGTCTAATAGAATTATGTATTTTTAAAATACAGGGAAATCAAGTTCATTTCTAAAATTATCATTAAATAAATATCATTAAATAAGATGTTCAGAATTAGAAACAAAAAAAATACTGTCATACGAGAAAAAATGAATATTAGATATTCAGTAGTAGATCATAGGCTATAAGATGTAAGCAATTAAATTGGTATGGGCACGTACGACGAATGCATGAAGAAAGATTACCCAGAAAAACATTGCAATGGGTCCATCTGGAAGAATGAAAGGCAGACCTCAAAACTCGTGGATGCAAGAAGTAAGGACTAGAATGAGAACATGAGGACTGGAGGAATGTTGTGGTTGGTAGGGACGAGTGGAGAAGAAAAATAAAACTTTAGGCACAAAAACAAGTGTAAACATTAAAATTCTGTACATAAATAAAATAAATAAATACATAAATAATATTATATTTAAGTAGCTTTGAAATGTAAGGAAATCAAAATCTTTGTTCCTTCAAAAATATAACTTACTCATTTCATACATCTCTTTATATTTAGTTCATGAGAAATCCTGAGTTAATTGTATTAGAATTATTTACAAATAAATGCTAAAACACCTCCATCCATAGTAATTCTGCCCGAAGGCAGGTCCTTCACTGCAATTATAGCATTTTCATGCTATGCTTGCAGCTTTACTAGGGAATTGTGTAGGTGTGGTAGCTTCCCGTTGCTTTCCACACCGGTGAAGGATGATGGTGATGATGATGATGATGGCCATATGATTTCGGGGACCGTTTGGGCCTTAAAGTTTTCCTGACATTTGTCTTACACGTGAGGAAAAACCCCGATAAAAACCTGACCCAGAAAAACTGCCCCGACCCGGGGATCGAACCCGGGCCCGCTACGTAACAAGGCAGCACGCTACCTCGAGACCACAGCGGTGGACCTAAAACACCTAATCAGTGAAAAATATTTAGAGCAGAATACAGGAACATAGATTTTCCTGGGAAATTAACTTCAGAAAAAAATTAATAAAATGATTTTTTTTATTTTTTATTGATCGATAGCCTATGTTAAATAGAATTATTTGTTTAAAAAATTGACGATGGAGATCATGAAGAACGATCATATTAACGAAATGGAAACAAAGCTGCAAAGGTATGGGGATCCCAATAGGTAATAGATGTTTGCTGACATTACAATTTGCCGATGATCAACTGGTTTTAGCGCAAGACAATTTTGATATGGAATTCATGATAAAAAGGTTGAAAAGCACATATGAATCATGGGGTCTCACAGTAAATTTACAAAAAACAGAATATCTGGCAATAAATAGCAATGAAAGAGAAAACTTAGTATTGGAAGATGGAATCCAAATAAAGCAAGTGAAACAAACTAAATATTTGGGAATGATTATGGATAACATCGAAGGTATAGGCAAAGAGAACATAAAACATAGAATTGAATTGAGTAGCAAAATAATATCATCATTAAATTCCATATGGTGGGATAAGCGTATTTGGAAAGACACAAAAAAATATATTGGTAAAACATTGGTGGAATCTGTTGCAATGTACGGAAGTGAGGTAAGGACAATCAATAAGTACTACAAGAATAGACTAATAGCTCTAGAAATGGATTATTTACGAAGAAGTGCCAGAAAGTCTAAATTAGAACGTGTCACAAATAAGGAAATTAGAAACAAAATGGAAGCAGAAGAAAGCATAATTGAAAGAATTGAGGAAAAGGAATTAAAGTGGTTAGGACATGTTTTAAGAATGGAAGATGAGCGATGGCCGAAGCAACTATATGAATGGCATCCTAACAGAAAGAAGAAAAGAGGAAGACCAAGGTTAACATGGAAGGAAAACATGAAGACAGTAATGCAAGCTAGAGGGCTAAGCATCGAAGATGCCCAAGACCGTAGGCTTTGGAGGTTTGGCACGGGAAGACGGCAGCAGCTGTAAAAACCCGAAGATAGATAGATAGAGATCATGAAGACCCTGTATGCATTCCAAGGTTAATATTCTACGTTTAGAGTAGCTCAGATGAAGTATATGATACACATTTCTAAAAGTTATTCGTTGTCACTTGCTTTGAATGTTAAATACTATTTCTCAATTCTAAGATTTGATATAAGGATGATAGGTTCAGAGAACAAAAACAAATATATAAATTAATTAAATAAAAATAAAACTTGGTTTTACTTGATTTTCATATTTATGAAGGTATAATTCAGTGACAGCTGTTTCGGTACACTGTATCTTCTTCAGACATGTTAAATTATGAATTGTGTTCCAACTGATCTAAGCAACAATACAACAATAATTATTTAATTTCTTTAATTTAACAAAGGGGATTCATTCAAATCAAGTTGAGAATTTAACAGTTTATTATTACTTTTCAATTTATTTATTTCTACAGCCTCCAAAAGGTCCAACTTCTTACCCTTATCACAAACATGTAAAGTTTCAAAATTTGGATCGAAACAATGATTAAATTGAAATAGGTGGTTAGCATATTTAGAATATATAAATGCTGCCAATTCCATACTTAATTCACACGAACTACACTTTAGAGATTCTGAGACTTATGCATTATAAGTTTGGACATAAAGAACACACATTTTAATTCATTTTAAAGTAAAATTGAAATGTGGTGTACAACCCTGGTCCCAGAAGCCTTATGCCTCAACATTATATGTAGTTCTCCAGACCGACTTATTTCAGATCCCCTCCGCCCTTCACTCCTCTTCTCCAGTAATTGAGAGACTGACAGCCCCACTAAGATAGATGGTTGTCAAGGGGCTCTTGCTTTGTGCCATACCCTCTCAACTATGGTAACTTTTGTTGTTAACTTTCAACCATCATATCACCTAGCGAGCGAGAACGGAGCAGTGACGTATGCATCCGATCCGTATATTTTCTTCCACCGCCAAAAAATTACTTTATGTAGTCGTAAAAATTCCTTGGGAGATAAATGACACAGGTAGCATCCGTTTCTATCACTTTTTCGCCCCATGAAGGCTGAGTTACAATTTTAAAAATAAACCTGGAGAAACAGCAAATCAAAAAAAAGTATCTCTACTACTTAATCACTCGGCATATCGAAACCAGTAGGTTCATGGCCGCGCGGACATAAGCTCTCCATATCTTCCTTTAATGAAAGCTAAGCTTTCCAATCATTCCCTGTATAATAACTTTCCTCAAAATCATAGTTTAATTGTACTCACACGCTAATTTCCTGGGTCTACCAAATGGGCGGTTTCCCTTGGGCTTATCCTGACAAGAAGCTTCCATGGACGTCTTTCATTCCCAATAACGTGGAAAAACGTGTTCCTTGCCCAATCGCAGTATTACGAGGCCCCCCCTTAACTGTTCTTATTATATCTGGTTTCACTATTCAAGACCATGGTAGTTCATTTTTTCTGAAGTCTTCTCCATTCCACTGTCTGTTCATCTCTCTTTGGTCCAAAAATTTTCCTAAGTACTTTATTCTCAAATTTACTTGTAAATCTCCTTTCCTCCTTAAAAAAGTAAAGAGTCCATGTTTCGCACCCATATAATATAAACTGGGGTAGAATAGAATAAAGTTGTTATCTATTTGTCAGGGTAACGTTTTTGAAAGGAGTTGGGACATCAAGAGTCCAGCAGAAGTAGTAGCACTATTATTGTATTATTGTATTGTATTGTATCGTATTGTTTCAGAATACTGTGTTTAGAAAAATTGGTGTAACGAAGACAGAAGAACACATATAACACTGAGCCACATGATATTTGTGGAAATCTTACGATTTAAAACCAATTAATTATCGTTGTCTGCGAAGAACAGAAGAAAATTTGGTACGAGTCGGCAATAAACGAGTGTCATGGAAATTTCTGGTAGGAAAACCATATAGAAAGCGCCCAATAGGTAAATGAAAAAAGAGGTGGGAGAATAACATGAATTGAGGAGGTGAATATAATGGAGAACTTATGGTCGCGCGATCATGAAACCCCGGGTTCGATAGTGGCAGTCAGTTGTTAAAGAGGCTCTGTAGCACGAGCAGGAAACTAGACGCCAGGCAAACGTGCCCACTTCCGTAAGGGCGTACCCCAGTCGCATATCCTCACAGACTGCACGTACTATTAGCTCATATATTTATTGCATGGGCCGAGCAAGCAGCTGAATATTGATGGATTGTCAGTTTCTAAGAAACTCCTGAAGGTATGCATGCTCATACCCACGTATTTATTTATTTGTAATGTCAGAGCACTCAGAAATATTACCTACCAGCTAATACCCGGCGTGAGCTGCTACGTTTAAATAAATAAAAAATAATGTGATTTTATTTCTAGTTGAATAAGTAGAACTTACACTATCTTGGTTCAGATATAACATATAGCTATGATTGGGATATACATAATAAATTTAATCGCTAGACCCATAATCTGTTATGGCAGTGAAGTTTGGACCATCAGACCCAGGATGACCGTCATATACAGCCACGGAGATGAAATTTCTGCGACGAACTGCAGGTTATAGCCTTCTAGACCACCAAAGAAATTCAACAATAGCCAGAGAGTTAAACATCGTACCTATATCTGAATACCTCCAAGAATATAAAAACAATTGGTTAGCCCATATTCAGCGCATGGATCGTCACAGAATACCAAAACAAATTCTTCACTACATTCCTCGAGGCAGAAGATCTGTTGGTCGACCTTTTCGGATATGGCGGGAGACCGTAACGGGCCACTGTGCCTAATACTTGAACGGTAGATGATGATGATAATAAATTAAACCGATATCAAATTATGTGTGGCACCATAAGAAGAACCCTCCGAAAGACTCGAAAAGAGACTCAGCTCAGGTTTTATAAAATTATGGCTGTTCCTGTTCTTTTATATGGTTCTGAATCTTGGGTACTTACAAAAAAAGATATCTCACACATTCAAGCCACTGAAATGATTTTTTTAAGATCTGTAAAAGGACGCATGGATAGATTACACAATTAATCAATAAGAAATGAACTGGAGATATTTTCAATATGTGATAAACTAGAAGAGCACAAATACCAATGGAAAGAACATTTAGACAGAAATAGACAATAAAAGATTACCCAAAAAGATCAACACCTACAAACCACATGGGAAAAGATCTTTGGGACGGTCAAGGAAATGATGGACTTGAGACCGGAACACGTCACATTGACCTAATCCTGGAAAGAAAAAGAAAAAAGAAGAAGAATAAGTAGAAGGAAAAATAATTATAAATTTATATTTTTTTAGATTCTCCCTGCTGATTACCCGATGTTGCCAGGGAATCTACTTATCTCGATCTTCTTGGCATAAATGAGCTAAAAGACAAAATTCGTTATTGTGAGTTATCCGTGAAAGAATACCCGACATGTGCTGCTATGCTTGCACAGGAATCTAAGTACTTGTCTCGATCTTCTTGGCATCAATGAAACACAAAAATGGCTATTGTGAGTTATCCGTAAGAGATGAACATATGTTGCCGCAGACTTTTTAGTAGAGCGTATTGAGATATTCAATTATGTGTAAGCCTACATTAATTTTGTGCATTTGTTATGGTTTAGGCAGCGTAAGCCATTTAAGCGTCCGAAGAGCTAGTTTTTTTTTTCCACGTTTTCCACTACAAAGGACGATTTTTAAGGATGTAGGAGTTGGGTATCACAATTCTCTTATAGCCTATGTTCATCCCTGGAATCTCCTGAACATTTTGCAAAAAGCCCCATTACATTCGGATCAACGGTATGGCCGCGCATAAAATACGAACAAAACAAACCAACAAACAACAGATTCGCTGTTGAAATATGTTCTTCTTAAACATAATTTGTAGGATTTTCATCCTGTTTATTTCCAAAATCACTCCTCGGAGGAAGACGTATTGGATGTGCATTCACTGTCTATCCATCTCTTGGCTGGTCTCACTCTTGTTCTTCTCCCGTCCATTGGTCTATTTTTTACCTCTTTTTTGTAAGTCGGTTGTCTTCCATTCTTTCTATATGACCTTTCCAATATTTTTGTCTATCTATAATAAATTTGGTTATGTCTTGAATATGACATTTGTCCCTAATTTCTGTGTTGTGTATTTTATCAAATAGTGTTTTCCCCAGAATAGTACCTAAGATCTTCACATTTCTCATCATCATCATCCGGTATCATGGCAGCTGCCGTCGTCTTCCGGAAACCAAACGCCATTCCTAGCTGTCCATCCATTGATCTTCCTCCATTCCTCTGATATTCATAGCTGCTTGTACCCCTCCTATCCAAGTTTTCTTCAGTCTTCTCTCTTCCTCCTTTCCATTGGGATCCATTCCATAACAATTTTGGCAATCTTTGCTCTGGCATTCTTTTGACATGGCAATACCACTGTAATCTTTTCTTTTGTATAATGTCTATGATGTCCGGCTCCTCTTGTACACCCATAATTTCCCTTATTTCTTTATTTCGTATTCTATCCATTCTAGATTTTCCAGCTGATCTTCTTAAAACATCCATTTCTGTACTTAAAATTATTTTCATTTCCCTGATAGGAATTTGCCAGACTTCGGCACCATATGTTAAAATGCTCTGAATTATGGTTTGATATAGCCTATTTGTAATTTTCTAACGTGAAAAAAAATTATATTATTTGTAATAACCTGTTACGTGGATTGAACAAATATGGATGAAAATATCTTGGTTTTGAATGTAGAGGACAGAAGAGTAACGCGAGAAATATTTATTCATTGAAGGGAAGCTGTGACGTGAATATTATGTTTTATTCTTGCGGCATTAAAGTGCGTAAATTACTTAAATACACGGGACATGGTGTATATTAACCAGCTAATGGTCTTCATATTTTATTCCATCACACTGTAACCTAATCCAGTTACTGGACATAAATCTATTAAACACTTTCAATGCGATCAACCATCGAAACCATTCTCTGTTCACGGCGCTCATAAAACCAATTTCACACAATGTAACCTACGTCCATTGAAGAAAAAGGTACCGTAAAACGGGGCTACTTTGATATTTTCGAAGGTTTTAAGGTCTAACTCGTATGATTTATGCCGAAAAAAATGAATGTATGATTTATTGTACCAATTGAACCTTAGACTACTCGTAAAAATCCCATTTGGTACTGTTCTCCTCAAACAAAAACTTAGTAGAACAACGAGTTTTGTTTAGGTCTGTTTTGCCCATATGCTGGGGCTACTTTGACATCACATTTGTCATCATCATCATCATCTGCATTCATGGATTAGGTTTGTTGACCCGTTCCGACTTCAGCCCATCTCTTTCTAGGTCTGCCCACATCTCGGGTGCCTTTAGGTTTGTATTTTGTTATTCATCATCATCATAGTACATTCACGAATTTAGGCCATTTGTCGACCTGTTTCGGCCTCAAGAGAAACACCATCCAGAAGTCTTTTGAGTGGACGTCCTGGTCTTCTTCTTCCTGCAGGTTGATATCTTAACATTAGTTTGGATATTCTGTGATCTTCCATTCGATGAACATGTTGTATCCATTATTTTGTTATTTGTTTTGGATATCTATCTTCATTCATTCTGTCTATGTGTTGCTTCCATTTCTGTCTATATGTATCTATTTTATCAGTTATTGCAAATATTTCAAGTTCCTGTCTTATTTCTGTGTTCTTAATTCTGTCTTCCTTAGTGCACCCTTTAACAGATCTCAAAAATTTCATTTCTGCCGCCATTATCCTACTTAGATCTTGTTTTTTATGTATCCAGGCTTCTGAACCATAGAGCAGTACCGGTACTGCCAACGTTTTGTTTTCACTATAATTCAAAGTAGACCCACAGTAGCTCTACTTTGACACCAATTTATCTTTTTAAATATATTTTTATTGTAAACAACCTTACTACAAATGTTTTTATAACTGTAATTTGACAAAATAAACTTAAACTTCATTATCAATTCTGAGACGCAACAGAACACAAAATTAATTTCCAGATTAAGTATTGCATGTTTTAGACTATCATATAATTATTGTAATTAGACAATCAGGAATTAATTAGAAACAAATTATTTACAACAGAGCGAATATCACTCTTAGACATAGGAAAGCCCCAGTCTGCAACAGTTCCTAAGGTTCCAGAAATCAACTTCTCCTCCTCTTGATTCAAAATTGTGGGGTACCCTGGCTTTCCCTGATGATCACGGAGTTTGTAAAAAATATTGATTCTTTTTGCGTTTATATTTCTTTGCAGCCTGCTTCTGAGATAACTTCCCACTTCTCACTTCTTCAAGGGTATTTTTTAAGATCTTCATCACGGTAACTCTTGTATGCACGACTCCCAGGTTTCTTCTTATAGCCTCTAACCATTGTAACTCCTTTCCACACAGAAAATCAACTAAGAAATTATTAAGAAATTAATTTTACCTTGATGGCAATCCATTGTTGTTGAAAGTGACACAGATGTGTCTCCAACAATTAACATCCGCTTTTTAAACAACTTAATTATTCGTGCGTGCGCCTTCAAGGAATTATCTACACCATGCATTGTTGTTAAAATAGCCCAAAACACGCAAGAAATTTAAAATGTCAAAGAAGCCTCAATCCTGTCAAAGTTGCCCCTCGAGTCAAAGTAACCCCGGTTGACGGTATTTAAAGGATCCTAACATCAATCAACAACTGCATTTAACTTTATTTATTTATTTTTAGAAATAAATAATAAAGGTCAGGAAGAGACCAGGGATAGCTTTACATGCACCATGCTGTGATATTCTCCGGACACATCACTAATTCACCGAAGACTCAAATTTCGAATTTTTGCGGGTTAGGTCTCTTTGCGGGGCAACTATTCAATTTTCCTCACCTGTTAGCGGTTCTCGAACATCATTGGTCATCATAATCATATTCGCCATTTTAGTATGATTGTGTGTGAATTCTGTATTTCTTCTTAATGTTGTGTTATCTCGGAGGATGCCCTGACATTGAGCTGAACACTCATTCGGGGAAGCCCCTCATGCCATTTTGTTATCAAGAACGTATGTGTGACCCAAAGTTTAAAATCCCCTCCCGACAGTTGTGTCACTGTAACGTCCGGGGCGGCACGTAAAAATACCTATATGGCGAGAGATAAAATTGCTGAAATGAAGATGTTGAGAGGAATAGCAGGACTGTCATTGGTTGTAAAACAACATTCATTGGAACGTGATTGGTCATTGACTAGCATTTGTGGCATGAGTTAAATAGTCATTAATATGCAACCAATCTGATCTTTATATTCCCAGAAAACATAAATCATACGTATATAGGCCTAAGTATTATGTTAAAAGATGCAGGGTTGTCCCAATTATAAGTGTAAAATAAAATGTCTTCGAATTTCAAGTCTAAATAAAGGTACTTGTTAGTGTATAAAACATTCAAGAAATGTTTTATTTTACTTTCCGAACGTGTGCTTTTTGAGTCCATATCAGCATTGCGATTTCTTTTATTTGCATAGCAACCAGGTTAGATGTGGGAACGTTGACTTACTTCCAGTAACAACAATATTCGTAAGTATAGAAAATTAGAGGCTATAAGGTAGCAGCCCTACCACTAGTCTTGCTCTGTGGATGGCTGGTAACCAACCCAGGGGACTTCCTACTACTCGAAGAAACTTAAACAAGAATGGAAAAATCATCTGAGAAGAATGGCAAGAAATAGACTTCCAAAATTGGCATTCCAATATACTCCAACTGGACATAGGGACCAAGGAAGACCAAAACATCGGTGGAAAGATCAAGACCATCTTCGCTAGGTTACCGTACAGGCCACATGGCCTAAAACGAATTTGTTCATGATGATGATGATGAAGAAATTAGTCCGATCCGATTGAGGGTCTTTTCACTTTTCAGCGGTTGCCCTTTTACCAGCCGGCTGCTGGCCTTTCACATCCACATGTGTCAATCACAGAGGTAGATGATCAACAGTCAGTGTAGGGGTGACATGTGGTTAGCATGTCGAGTCCCCCAGCCGTTATAGCTGATTCCTCAACATGGAGCCGCTACTTATTGTAGCTACCCAATTGCCTCACGATGCTGGGTGGGCACCGGTCCCATACTGGCCGAAATACCATGAGAAAATTTCTTCCCCCATGGAGACTCGAACCAGCGCAAGTCCCTTAGCTCTGCGCCAAGGCTTTTTACCTTAACCGCTAGGCTACAGCGCGGGACATACCGATCCGATTGAGGGTCTTTCCACTTTTCAGCGGTTGCCCTTTTACCAGCCGGCTGCTGGCCCTTCACATCCACATGTGTCAATCACAGACGTGGATGATCAACAGCCAGTGTAGGGGTGACATGTGGTTAGCATGTCGAGTCCCCCAGCCGTTATAGCTGATTCCTCAACCTGGAGCCGCTACTTATTGTAGCTACCCAATTGCCTCACGATGCTGGGTGGGCACCGGTCCCATACTGGCCGAAATACCATGAGAAAATTTCTTCCCCCATGGAGACTCGAACCAGCGCAAGTCCCGTAGCTCTGCGCCAAGGCTTCCTACCTTAACCGCTCGGCTACGGCGCGGGACAGAAATTAGTCACATCGACAAAAAAAAGTTTTTACTATCTTGATACTGTTAAATTTGTTGAATGTAATAGTATTTAAAGAAATTATAGGTGTTTATAACTGCATGGAGTACAGTGTTTCATCGCAAATGGGAATAACTTGGTGAAGTCTTTATTTTCTTCACACACATAAACAATAAAGTCTGAATCCAGGCGTTATTGCTGTCCCATTGTTTGAAGAAACGGGAAAGAAGCAAAATACTAGAGTCTGGTGTTGTAAAAAGAAAGCGACATAAGATACATTGTTCCACAATGATAGAACAATTCTCAACTGAATTCCACGCTATAACACATGATGGTCAGAATACAATAGACCTGCAAATAGTCTTAAAATTCATCTTCAAATGTCCACCAAAAGGTCATGAACTTTATTCTTGTTGGAGTTTGCTTTTTAAAATAATCCAGTCTTTTTTTTAACAATCTATTACTATACTAACTTGTCTTAGAAACTTTTATATTCTTTTGTTATGAATCATGCACAATTAGTTTATCATACGTAATGCCACGAGTGATTTCCAAATTATCTAGAGCATTTGGAAATCAAGAGTGGCATTTGTTAGGACTATTTAACGAATAAAATTAAGCTATTTACTCACAAATCATTGTTTAATTATAGTTATTTTAAAATATGTATATATTTTATGTAAACGGCGATGTTTGAAAACAAATAAAAAATGTGAGGTTATGTTCATTCACTGCTGCTTGATCATATTATTTATTGCCAAATAAGATCGCAATATTGTAAGAGTACACCCAAGTGAAGAAATAATGAAACGCATCAAACTATATATCATAATCAACATTACGGGTTATTAATTTATTTTTTTAGTAAACAACTCAGTAAAATCAAGGAATCTTTTCATTATTTGCTATATTCAATGTATTTGTTGGA
Organism: Diploptera punctata; assembly: GCA_030220185.1. Taxonomy (NCBI): domain Eukaryota; kingdom Metazoa; phylum Arthropoda; class Insecta; order Blattodea; family Blaberidae; genus Diploptera; species Diploptera punctata. The sequence goes on along the minus strand of JASPKZ010001204.1, from coordinate 2,270,276 downwards.
GAAAAATAATGCTTTGACCTGTTCAGAACATTAAATAGGAGGAGCTTTCTTTATCACAAAAGCAGGAGCTGATAAAGAGAAATCGATAAAGAGCGAGGTGAAACACGACTGTCATTGGTTGTAAAACAACATTCATTGAAAGGTGATTGGTCATTCACTAGCATTTGTGGCATGAGTTAAATAGTCAATAATAGGCAACCAAATCTGATCTTTATATTCCCAGAAAACATAAATCATACGTATATAGGCCTAAGCATTATGTTAATACATACAGGGTGGCCCTATTATAAGTGTAAAATAAAATGTCTTCGAATTTCAATGCACACCCTCCATTTTTTTTTCTTTGGCCTAATTTGATAGTGTATAAAATTTCATCATAAGTAATGCCACGAGTGATTTCCAAATTATCTATAAATTCACGACTCACGAAGTGAGTGGAAAAGTATCCTATAAGGTATATTATTTGGTATGTTTAGACTAGTTCACTGTTGTGGTTTCGGGGTAGCGTGCTGCCTTGTCACGCAGCGGACCCGGGTTCGATTCCCGGTCGGGACAAGCATCCTGGGTGAGGTATTTTTTTCCGGAGGTTTTCCTCACCTGTAACACAAATTTCAGGTACGTTTGAGGTCCAAAAGGTCCCCGAACATCATCTGGCCATCATCACCATCGTTATCATCCCCGGTGTGGAAGCAACGGAAAGCTACCACGCCTAATTCCCTAGTAAAACTGTAAAGCATAGGATGAAAAATGCTATGATTGCAGTGAAGGACCTGCCCAAGGGCAGAACACTACAGAATAGAATTTAGACTAATATGCCTATTTTAATGAAGTAATAATCATTAGAAATTATTTTAAATTGTGTCAAATTATAAAACAGGCGATAACTTACGTTTATGCATTATTTGTTTTCACAGCAGTTTGTTTTTTTAAATAAGTTGGCATCAAAAATGTTTCTAATTTAACAAAATAAATACTTACTTACTCACTGCCACTATCGAACCCGTAGGTTCATGGCCGCGCGGACATAAGCTCTCCATACATCCCTATCCTGAGATAATGCTTTCCAATCATTCCCTGTATAATCTACTTCCCTCAAATCATAGTTAATGGTATTCTCCCACCTCATTCTTGGTCTACCAACTGGGCGTTTTCCCTCTGGTTTTCCTACAAGAAGCTTCCATGCACTCTTTCCTTCCTCATTCGTGCCACATGTCCTGCCCATCGCAGTCTACGAGACTTTAACTGTTCTCATTATATCTGGCTTCCTATAAAGACAACGTAATTCACTGTTATGGAGTCTTCTCCATTCACCTGTCTGTTCATCTCTCTTTGTTCCAACAATTTTCCTAAGTACTTTATTCTCAAATACTTGTAATCTCATTTCCACCCTTAAAGTAAGAGTCCATGTTTCGCACCCATATAATATAACTGGTAGAATAATAGTTTTATATATTTTCAGCTTAACGTTTTTTGAAAGGAGTTGGGACATCAAGAGTCTCTGTAATGCATAATAGCACGCATTTCCAGAATTGAGCCTATGTTTAAGGTCTTTGTGCATCTCATTCCTATTTGTGACTATTGTTCCTAGGTATTTGAATCCAGCCACTTCCTCAAAATTTCCCTAATTTCTCATAAGCTGTCCATTTCCTTAATATAATGTATTTCTACGTGTGACCATACAACATACAATAACTTGTTTTCATAGCAGTCCAGCTCCTTTAAATAAACTTGCATCAAAAATGTTTCCAATTTAACAGAATAAACAGCCCATATAATCTGTAAACAGCAAACTCGGATCATAATTTGACTTGCTAAGACATGCGCTTAGTTTACGCAATTCCTACACGACGAACGTTTTATAAAATCATATCAATGAAAGATAAATGTGTTATGCATAAGTACAAGCTGTTGCATGTGTAATTGGCAAGTTGAAACCAGAGGATATATGTCTTACTGCTGGTGGTACAATGCATACAGGCATCTACTTGGCGCCTCCGAACACCTGATTAAAACAACCACCAAGTTAACGTTGTCAACTTAGAAAATCATGGCTGTCGTATGTTAACACATGATTTATCTGCATACTCCAGCCATGACATTGGAAAACTTGTGGTATAATCACTGATTGGAATAGAAAAAAAAAGGAGAACTCGAACATTTTATTGGTTCCAAATGGTGTAAATACCAAAGTGACAAGTTCTAGTTGTATAGGATTTTTATTTTACAATAATTCTCTGTTTAGAATTTATAGCAGTGACAATGGCAGCCAACCAGCGGTGAGACATACATTACCAGAGCAGAGCAGGAGGAGGGACTTGAAAGATGCATATCTCCTTGCAGACCCTGTTTAAACAGTTGCTTTTTGCAAAAGCGCATTACCAGCTTCAAGAAAGGACATAAATATTGTCAACTGCTATCATTTTCTTCTTATTCTTATTCTCCTGCTGCATTTTTGTTTCTCTTCAATGCCACTGTTTATTTTATCACTCAACTACCATCACAATATTAATTTGATTCAATTTAGTTTCAGTTTCATTTGCATAAATACCTCTCTCTCTCTCTCTCTCTCTTCTCTCTCTCTCTCTTCTCCACTTCAGTTTAACCTCTCCCTTTATAGGTACTTTTAACATGCGCCACGCCACCTTGGTCTTATAGGGACACGAACTGTCAGGCGAGGATTTATAACTTTTGCCCACACGAGGGCATCCCTGGATTAAGATGTTAAGTACAAAATTGGTAGACATACCTAATAAATCAGTTGTCCATTTACCAGGTACCAATTTGTACTCAAAATCTTATTACATAACATCAACGGTGCTTTAAAATTAATTTTAATGTGTTGATCCCTGGATTAGTGATCATGTCAATGCCAGGGCCACCAACGAGACAACACGAAGATTAAAAAATACACAATTAACTTATTAATTCATATTAAACAAGGCTAATATGATATGGATGATGATTATGATGGCCAGATATTGTTCGGGGACTATTCGCGCCTTAATTTGTTCCTACATTTCTCTCACAGGTTAGAGCATAAAAAAAAAGAAGAAAGCCTCATCCAAGAAACTTGTCCCGTGCCTGAAAACCTGTACATACAATTTCATAAAGCTTGGTTGCACGATTTAGAAGTTTATATATAGCTCCAACAGAAACAGATTTACAGTATTCTATACACAATTTTAATATAATTGCAAAAAGGTACAATATGAAAATCAATACAAAGAAAACTAAAGTGATGGCCTTTTGTGAGAAATACGCTATACCTAGCAAAATTGTTTTGAATGGTGAAATTTTGGAACGAGTAAATGAATTTAATTATTTGGGTTATAATTTAACATTTCAAGATGAAGCTGATATACCAAAAAAAATCACAAATTTCACAAAACAACGGGGATAATTAACAGTATAATGAAACCATCTTTAGTACAGAAGAACACAAGATTACGGCTTTATAAGGTTCTCGCAAGACCAGTATTAAGATACGGTAGTGAAGCACGGACAATATGAAGAAGAAATGAAGGCCGAATAACAGCAAATGAGATGCGATTTATGCGCCATACAGCAATCTATACAAAGTGGGACCATAAAAGAAATGAGGAAATTATGGAAGAGTTGGATGTAGAACCCATTCTTCACCATATACAAAACTACCGGAGCAACTAGAAAGCCCATCTTCAACGAATGCCGTCTCATAGAATTCCAGGCTTCGTTACTGCCCCCAAGGCAAAAGATCGCTGGGACGTCCAAAAAGCGCTGGATGGAAAATTTCTCTTTGAGACGTAACAGGCCACACGGCCTAATACTTGTATGGATGATAAGATATATAACACACAAGCATGTACACAATCGATTGTATATAATAGATTATGTCTAACATGTCAATGGAATACGTACTGCCATGGATTTTATCAGTGTTCAGTTTTCTGTATTTACTACAGTATTTTCAGTAGTTGTTTAGTTTCTCTCGCCGCGCGGGCCGCCCCTCGTTTCCAACCTGGCCACTCAGGGCTCCCCTGAGTGCCCATATTGATGCCGAGCTTAGTGCGGACGCCCAGTCAACGTAAGGCACTGAGCACCAGGACTCCCGTCCTCAAATCATCCTCAATACCCGGCCTCCAAGTAGCTGGATTACAGGAGTACGCCACGACTCATCTGGACACCAACAACTTTAGACTCCTGGAAAAAGTGAAATCCATGTATTTGAAAAAGGCAGCGGGTCTGTCAAAGTTCGCACCCTTCCGCAAGGTCTATGAACTGACAAAGGAGCTATTTCTCATAGAAGAGCTCCGATTGAAACTGTTCCTGCCATCTACAGCGAGCTATAATACTGTACTAAGAGAGCTGCAGCTGAAAAAAGAATCCATTTGGACCGATTTCTACAACACCGATGCCATGATCTCAGAAGACTGGAAGAAGCCGAACTACGACACCTAGTGACCCGGCTAGCAGTACACGTCTTCCATCACAGACTGTGCAAAAACGAAACAGTTTCATGACCCGGGACCAGAATGCGTGTGCGAGCGATGCGGCATGTTATGCGAGAGATACCATGTGCTAAAGTGCAAAAACAGGGGGCAATCTCAGACAGGATTCTGTGTGGACAGATAAACTAATATAGATTAACTAATCTTCGTACATTGTGCGCTATACATTATTATTATTTTCAGTAGTCGGTTGAAAACGAACCTGGATCCGCTAGTCAGGGTGCAGGCACGCTTCAACTTGAGCTAGCGAGACGGACGGGGACGTCTACAATTTATCAGAAATTAAGTAGAGACTTGGAGGTCATATTACGTTTTCTACCTGTTTGGTACTTGAATCTCACCGCCGATGCTTAATTAATATGTATGACATCCTATAGATCTCCCTGCTATAGTTTAGAGACGGAAAAAGGTCCTTAAGCCACGGATATTCTATTTCAATTAGGGAGGGGACGAATGTCTGCTGTGTTATTTTTTCACGTGCCGAAACATTCAGGTACCTGCCTCCAGATATTCACCGGATTCAAAGTGGTAATTCAAAGGAAGTTAACACTGTTATAAAAATAACGTCCCTCAAGTTAGACTCCCCACTGCGACAATCCACAGTAATATTTATTTATTTATTTATTAAATCTGCAAGATTTGGAGTTCTATTTTACAAATGTTTGTTAGGGCTGCAGTTACACATAAAAGAAAATTGAAGATACACATAATTACAAAATATAAATGAAACAGAAATAACAAATGAACGAAACAAGAACAAATGAAATTAAAACTTATAAAATAAATAAGAGTTTAAAAACTAAAAGAACACGCTTTATTAGAGAACCAAACTAAAAAATAAAAAAATAGTTTTAAAAAAACTAAAACAACGCGCTTTATTAGAAAATCGAACTGAAAATTAAAAATAATTTTAATTTCCAACACGCTTTGGATAAAATTAAAGTGGTCAGCAAAAAAAAAAAAATAATCTCCAACACATCTAGAATAAAACTAGAGTAATCTACAAAAAAAACTAATTTTACCATCAAAAGTGTGGGGTGCTTTTTATGGTTTTTACGTTTTCTTCTTAGAGACTTTACTTTTACCAATATCTGTTATTATCAAATATATTAATTGATATAGAGCACCCCACGCGTTTGATGGTAAAATAATTTTTTTAGATAACTCTACTTTTATTCTAGATGTGTTGGAAATGACTTTTTTGTTGACAACTTTAATTTTATCCCAAGCATGTTGGAAATTAAAATTATTTTTCATTTTTTAGTTCGGTTTTCTAATAAAGCGTGTTGTTTTAGTTTTTTAAACTATTATTTATTTCTAATAACCTGTTGTTTGTGATAAATATCATTAATTTGAAAATTGGATTGAAATATACTGAAACAGTGGTTTACTTCGTGCGCTTATTTGAGAAGATATACAGACTAAAAAAATTACAAACAAACAGACTGGTTTCGTATCATTTTCCATTCCCATGCCAGCACAAAGTTTGCTTCAAGCTTGTATATCTTAGAACTTCAAAAGGACTTAGAGCAAATGACAACTGAATCACAAGCTCAGAAAAACTAACTAAAAAAAAAGTAGATTGAAGAGTTGCATGAAATTGTCGCAGGTTGACAGCTGTCAAGTTTTTGACGCAGGGGATGCATTTGCACTCTTTTTAGAACCACAAAGAATAGGGGGATGTCACATGGAAGACATAACGGAATAACAAGACCATAGACGACATTAGGCAGTTCCAAGATTATAAAAAAAAAAGATTTTATGTTAACACAGTCGAGTGTTATATGAAACTATAAAAAAGTAGATGGATTCCAATGTTGAAAGGACTTTTCTATTCCACCAAAGCCTGTTTTATAAATCTATTCATGATGGAAACTCATTCAAACAGATGAGTGACTTGGAAAAAGGAGCATTTCATTCACACGTTTTATGCCACCCCTTTCTCTCTCTCTCTCTCTCTCTCTCTCTCTCTCTCTCTCTCTCTCTCTCTCTCTCTCTCTCTCTCTCATAATACCTTTATAATATAGTTAGTGAAATAACATGTGGATGAGACCACATATGAGCCCTGGATTGAGGTCATGCCAGTGAGAACACTGACATCTCAAGTTGTTGACAAGTTGAACTGTCGCCCAGAAAAACTCAAATGACGCTTGACTTGGGTTTTGAGGTGGTTCAAGAATCCTTGTAACTGCATAATTCAAAAGCTTTCTACAAATAATAATATAAGTGTATTTTAACGATATGTTTAGTAAAAAATGAATAGGTATACTTCAATTTTGATTCTTCTGATATTCATTTTGAAGTGCTGGTACTTGAATGTATCAGGCCAATTTGTATCAGTATAATAATAAAAATCCCTCCATGGTATCTTTACCTTGTCGTGGTGGAGTGGCTTGCGTGCTTAAATGATCCTGAGAGCTATGCCGGAGGTAGCATTGCTGCCGATAGGGTTACCCATGCCGGACTGGTCGAAGGTGATAAGCCAGACGAAAAAAGTACCTTGGGCGAAAGAGTGACGATCTTTCACCGTAAAATACAACCGTCAAGAAATGCGGACATGGGTTCAACTGGGGTAAAATTTTCCGGAGGTCAAATAGTCCCCCATTCGGATCTCCGGGCGGGGACTACCTCAGGGAACCCATGAGCTTATGTCCGCGCGGCCATGAACCTACGGGTTGGATAGTGCCAGTGAGTAAGTAAGTAAGTATATATAATAATAAAAATAATAATATTATTATTACTTATAAACAGGATTAAAATATAATAAAAACATCTTCCTGTGCCCAAAGCTTTTTAAAGTTTTATAAATAATAATAATAATAATAATAATAATAATAATAATAAAATAATAAAATGCATATCTTTACATACAAAATTACGACACTATAACACTGTAATTAAACCAGAGTGCCTCTATGGAACAGAAACATTAATTTTGAACAGAAAAAAGATATCGAAAATATAGTGAAAAAAGAATGCAAAATTATAAAAAAAAGTTTTAGGTCCACAAGTCATAAGTGAAGCATTTAGACTCAGAAGTAAAAAGGAAATAAAAATATATACAGACATTCATAGTGATATTAGAAAACGAAGGTTAACATTTTATGGTCATATTAAACGAATGAACTCAAATAGGCTTACAAAACAGATAATGGAATTCTACGAAAACAGAAGTAAAGCTCCAGTGGATACTATGAAGTGGATTGATGAAGTAAAAAAGGATTTAAAATTGGCAGGAATTACTAAAGAAGATATCCCAAACAGAGATATATTTAGAATTAAGGTGAATAAGTGGCAAGTTGACCAAGAGGACAAACCGAAGAAAAAACTGGAACAACTTGGACAGATGATTGAAAACAAGGTCATAGCAAAAGAATGAAAGAAATTTGGGCTCAAAGGAAACGCCTCTAAGTACTTTGCGTAGTCCTACCTGGGCTCATCCGCAATTAAAAATTATATAATACAAAAATAATAAGAACAATAATAAGTTAATAATAAAACAAGTAGATGCTATGAAACAGATCGATTCATAATAAACATTTATTGAATATGATAGAGCGGTTACTCGTTATAAATGCATCGCGGATAATTCGAGCCTTAATATTTTCCAACTTTTGTCTTCGATCCCCCAGCGATTAAGTAGGAGAATACCTGTTTCATATATTTTCAGTTTAATATTTTTTCAAAGGAGTTGGGACGTCAAGAGTCTTTGCAATACACAATAGCACGCATTTGCAGAATTGAGCCTATGTTTAATTTCTTTGTGCATTTAATTCCTATTTGTAATTATCGTTCCTAGGTATTTGATGTTTTTTATCCAGTTGTCAAAATAAATATTATTATGATTTTTTATTTCATTATTTATTATTTACACAGGTATCCACAAGCAAAATATATATTTTTTTCCACACTTCCCGACCTTGCGTGTCTGCTTCTGTCATATATATCTTTCTGTAATTAGGGCCTATATAATTAAAAATGTTGATATAACAAAAGGATTAAGACAAGGATGCAGGATGTCACCAACATTGTTCAAGATATATTGAGAGGATGTATTAATGAAATGGAATAAGTTATGTAGGGGAATGGGAATCAACATTAATAGTCATTTACTGCACAATTTATTATTCGCTGATGACCAGATTATAATAGGACAAGATAAAGAAGATATAGCATATATGATTAGAAAGTTGGTAGATGCATTTGACTGAAGATAAATTATATCAAAACAGAATATATGGTAATCGGAGGAAATTCAGAAGACCTACAAATAAATAATATGATAATTAAACATGTTGAAGAATTTAAATATCTTGGATCTATAATAGATAAATCTGGTACTCCTGAAAAATATATTATTAACAGAGTAAATTGTACAAGGAAGGCGATTAGATCCCTGAATGGTCTTTTAAGGAATAGAAATTTGACCAGAAAAAAAAAAGTTATACAGACAATAATAGAAAGTATACTTACATATGGATCAGAAAGCTGGACAATAAATGAAAGGATGCAGAAAAGAATCTTTGCGACAGAAATGGATGGATTACGGAGAAGTATGATAATATCCAGGCTACAACATATTCGAAATACATGTATCCGACAAGAAATGGATGCACAAGAAACTGTTATCGATAGGATAACAAAGAGAGCTCTACAATGGTATGGACATGTACAACGGATGTCGGAAGACCAGTGGCCTAAACAGGTGTTGGATTGGATGGTACCAGGCAGAAGGAAGAGGGAGAGAAATAGAAGAGCATGGTATGAGGGAATATATGATGCCATGATGAAGAGGGGTATGGAAGATGGTCAATGGGAAGTTAGGAATCTCTGGAAAGCAGGAATCAAGGACAAACAGCTGTAAAGTGGAAAGCCTGTATTAAGTAAGTTAAGTAAGTATAATTTAAAATTTAAAATGATATAAAATAATAAAATGATATAAAATTTTATGCTAATATAGTTAAGAATAAATTGAGGAAAATTTATGAAAATATAATTGGAGAAGGGCAGAATGGATTCAGAAAGGGGTAGATCTTGTACAGATGGATTCTTTACTCTAAAACTACTATTAGAAAAGCACAAGGAATTCAATATAGAAACTCATATCGCCTTCGTTGACTTCATAAAGGCTTTTGACAAAGTAGACAGAAATATATTACTACAAATTTTAGCTGATGATAACGTTCCACAACAATATATTACTAATATCTTCAACATCTATAAAGATAATGAAATCTCTGTTAAACAAGATGGCAAATTATCTTCTTGGGAAAAGATCAACACTGAGTAAGACAGGGATGTGGACTTTCACCGGTGCTTTTCATTATATACATGAATAAATTAATAAATGAATGGAGGAAAACACAACGAGGATATATACCCATCAATAGGAACCACAAACTCGATGCTATTCTTTTTGCAGACGATTTAGCTCTTTTGGCACTTTCCGAAAATGATTTGCAACGATCAATTTATAATTTACAAAAAATAGGTGTCAAATTTAATATGGAAATATCAATTAACAAAACTAAAATTATGGCATTTCATGGGAAGGACCCCATACAAAGTAAAATCTGTCTCCAGAATAAAATTTTAGAGATATCTAATCAATTTAAATATCTTGGATATTATCTCTCTATCTGGGATGAAAAGGATATCCCTGAAAAAGTTACTAGTTATAATAAAAGTTTAGGAATTATTAATCAAGTTATGAAACCATCCCTTGTACAAAAAAACACCAGATTACGTTTATATAACACTTTGGCTAGACCAGTGTTGACCTATGGTAGTGAAGCATGGACACTAAGAAAACAACATGAAAGCAGAATAACGGCTTGTGAAATGAGATTCATGCGCAGAACAGCGGGTTACACCAGATGGGATCAGAAAAAGAACACCGATATCTTAAAAGAATTGAAGACTACGCCAATTTTGGAATATATTAAACAGTACCAACTAAATTGGAAACACCATCTTGAAAGAATGAGTTCAAATCGGATCCCCAAAGCTGTTTATAATTATATACCAAGAGGACGAAGATCGCTGGGCCGTCCTATGAAACGCTGGAGGGAAAATTTTCTATAGGATCGTAACAGGCCTTGGCCTAATACTTGGAAGGAAGAAGAAGAAAATGTTCTCCATTTTATGGTAACTACCGCAAGGGACAACTCTCGCCACTACACAAACTACTTGTAGTACGAAGAGAAGAGGGCAGTAACTTGAATAGCAAACAGTGTGTATTGTAGTCCAGGCAGGAATACATAAACCAGTTCTAATGCTTACCCATGTAATCACGTAACAAAATTAAAATGAAGGGCAAAAAATGCTATAAACACAAATTATATCTATCGAAGAAGCTGAAACCCAAAATCTAAGACCATCAAAAGAGAATTGAAGTGCTTATTAGGGATGAAGGACACGGGAGATGCATATTTGAGATACCGGTGCAACATTAGCCATGTAATTCCGTACCAAACCCGGCTCTTCAGTCAGCGAGGTAATTATACGCTTCTCGATGTTACTTTTATTCATTTTTATAATTCACCATAAAATAACCAATTCATGCAATGCATTTAGATATCGTTGATACATTATTGATTTTTAACTTCTTTCTTACAGACGAGATGTTATTATTTTGCTCAAACAAAGGAATTCGCTCATGTTTCACATCAGTTTTACCCAATTTCCAAAAAATGAATTTATTGAGGCTGTTTTCATAAAAACCTAGGAAAAAAATACCTAGGAACAATGATCACAAATAGGAATGAGATGCACAAAGAAATCAAACATAGGCTCAATTCTGGAAATGCGTGCTATTATGCATTGCAGAGACTCTTGATGTCCCAACTCCTTTCAAAAAACGTTAAGCTGAAAATATATAAAACTATTATTCTACCAGTTATATTATATGGGTGCGAAACGTGGACTCTTACTTTAAGAGAGGAAAGGAGATTACAAGTATTTGAGACTAAAGTACTTAGGAAAATTTTTGGACCAAAGAGAGATGAACAGACAGGTGAATGGAGAAGACTACATAACAATGAACTACATGGTCTTTATAGGTAGCCAGATATAATAAGAACAGTTAAGTCTCGCAGACTGCGTTGGGCTGGACATGTTACATGTATGGGAAATGAAAGACTTGCATGGAAGCTTCTTGTAGGAAAGCCAGAGGGAAAACGCCCAGTTGGTACACCAAGAATGAGGTGGGAGAATAACATTAACTATGATTTGAGGGAAGTAGATTATACAGGGAATGATTGGAAAGCATTAGCTCGGGATAGGGATGTATGGAGAGCTTATGTCCGTGCGGCCATGAACCTACGAGTTCGATAGTGCCAGTGAGTAAGTAAGTAAGTTTTCATAAAAATATTTTTAATTTTTTTTTTACAGATCTTCACTGAAACATCTACTAGACACCACAAATGATCATGACCAAAATATATAATAATAATAATAATAATAATAATTATTATTATTATTATTATTATTATTATTATTATTATTATTATTATTACTATTTATTTATATACAGATTTTTAATGTTTACACATCTTTCTGTGCCTAAAGTTTTATTTTCTTTCTCCACACGTCTCTATCCATTCACTCCATGTCCTCCAGTCCTCTTGTTCTCATTCCAGTTATTTCCCGCATCCACGAGTTTCGAGGTCTTAATTTCCTTCTTCTTCCAGGTGGACACCATTCCAATGTTTTCCTGGGTAACCTTTCTTCTTGCATTCGTCGTACGTGCCCAATTTAATTGCTTATAGCTTACAGTATATAATCTACTATTGAATATCTAACATTCATTTTTTCTCGCATGACAGTATTTCTTATGTTTTTCTAATTTTGAACACCTTGCTGCTATCCTTATGAAATCCATTTCCATCAACATAAGTTTTTGTTGAATTTCCAAACTTCAGCTCCATATGTGACAGTACTTCTCACTATTGAATTATATATGTGTAACTTATTTTTTCTGGTTATGTCTGTTCAATAATGATAATAATAATAATAATAATATAATAATAATAATAATAATAATAATAATAATAATAATAATAATAATAAATAACAATAATAATAATAAAGTAATAATAATAATAATTTTATTTTAGCTGGCAGAATTAAGGTCTAGGCATTGTCTACCAATCAATCAGAGTACAAAAAATAAACTGAATCCTGCCGATGATGGGACAAGTCCCGAAAGCGTTACAGTTAAATGATTAATTAAGTTGAGGAGACGGACCTTTCAGATGAATATTCCATAATTTTATATTAATCTACAATACAAGTATTATCTACAAAGTAGGTTGATTTATTCTAGATATAACAAATTAAATATAAAATGTACAAGATAAAAAAATTAAAAAAGAAAATTACTAATGATATAGAAAAAAAAATTATTTTTGAGAAAAATTAGTTATTTAACAACAAGTAATAGTATAATCATGACTTAAAAGTGTATAGGCCTATGTGTTCGTTAAGACCAGCCTCGTGGGCTAGTGGTCAGCGTTACTGACTACTGTCCATGAGGTCCCGGGTTCGATTCCCGGTCAGACCACAGGATTTTTTTCTCCACGGGAATTATTCCTGTGGTTACCCATGGTCTGAAATTTAGGTTAAGAACTCTCCTGGCACTTCATCGTCATTTATCACCCATCACACCATCGGGGTAACGTAACTCCGCCTTCCAGGTGCCCCAAGCTAAGAAATGTATTACAATTCTGTCAATGCCAGGGGAGAAAGCCAGAAATGTCATAAAAGACAATCTGGTGGCATAAGACAAAAAATAAAATGTTCGTTAACGCAATTATTGCTTAATCTAAACCAAACTTGGCATGTAGGAATTAAATTAAAAAAATAAGATCGAGTTATAAACAGTATATGAATTAACAATTAGTATAAAACATTTATTACATTCATTTTTTGTCTTTCATCATCATCATCATCATCATCGTCCTTTCAAGTATTAGGCCCAGTGGCCCATTACGGTCTCCCGCCATCTCCGAAAAGGTCGACCCACAGGTCTTCTGCCTCGAGGAAAGTAGTGAAGAATTTGTTTTGGTATTCTGTGATGATCCATGCGCTGAATATGGGCTAGCCAATTGTTTCTATATTCTTGGAGGTATTCAGATATAGGTACGATGTTTAACTCTCTGGCTATTGTTGAATTTCTCTGGTGATCTAGAAGGCTATAATCTGCAGTTCGTCGCAGAAATTCATCTCCGTGGCTGTAATATGACGATCATCCTGAGTTCTGACGGTGCAAGCTTCACTGCCATAACAGATTATGGGTCTAGCGAGAATTTTATAGATTTTCATTCTTGTGTGTCTCTGCACTTTTGATGGTTTAAAAACTTGGTTGATAATTCTTAAAGCTTTATTATAGATTTGTATTTTAAAGGATATATCACATTCCTCATTATAAGTTAGATTATATCCTAAGTATTTAAATGAATTAACTTGCTCCAATATTGAATTCTGAATAATTTTTTTTTGTCTTTTTGGGTCATAATTAAACACATTTTAGATCATAATTTCATGTATATTTTCATATTTTTAAGATAATATAAATTTGTCCCTTAATTATGAGTGAACAATATGTTGTTATGTACAGTAAGTTGATAAGTGAAGGGTTTTGTTATGTGATGATCTGTCAATCAGTGCAGGGAAATGGGTCACTGGCTTAATGAGAAATACACATCAGAACGTTACGATAAACAACAATCAAATATTAATCTACTGTATATAATAATTTCTACTTTACATTTTCAATATCCGCCATTATGACCATATTTCCGAACACTTTAATAACCTCTCTTGGCTCCGTCTTACTGACAGACGTAAATTGCACTCTCTTTCACTACTTTTCAAGCTTCTGAATTCCTACATCCCTACTTACCTGGCGTCCAGATTTGAGAAGTTATCCTCTTACCACAATATTGACACTAGATCACAAGATAGCAGTCTGCTAACAATTCCTCTTCATAGCACTTACTCCTATTCTACTTCCTTTACAGTAGCCTCTGCCCGCTCCTGGAATCTCCTTCCTCAAGATATCAGGGGTTGCCGCACACTTGGAACCTTTAAGTCACGCTTATACCGTTACCTGTTGTCTAATAATTAATTTTTCTCTATTTATATAATTTTATACTATGTCATTAATCTTTTCCTCGTTTTTTTATATATATATATTGTACATATTATATATTTAATTCGTTAAATTTAGAGTAAATCAAAATACATTATAAATATTAATTGTATTGTATTCATAACTTGTAATCGTTTATATATATATTGTAATTTAGATTTAAGACTATTTTTTTTGTATTTTTTTTAAAACCTGGTTGAGTGGTAGACAAGGTCTTAAGGCCTTAACTCTGCCAGGTAAAATAAAGCTATTATTATTATTATTATTACATACTAAAAATAACATAAACCAATATTATTATTGTTTCAGACGCTCAAATAGACATTCTAATTGGGGGGGGATCAGAAATACAATCATTATAACTTACAACAAATGAAAGTCCAAAGTTCAATATTAGATTTTGTGAGATACAGACAACTAGAATGGTATGGTCATATAGGTAGAATGCCAGAGAAATAGCCTATTACCTAAAAAAGTTTTGGAATGAATTCCACCTGGGAAAGGAAGAGAGGTCGACCTAGATTTAAATGGATGGAAGATATAAGAATAGTTATGAGATAGATAGGTCTGGAAGAATTGGAATGGGAAGATAGAGAAGAATGGAGAAAGAAGATATAAGTGTAATTAGTTTGGGCACATGAAGATGTTTTATTTCATTATAAACCTGTTACAAATAAATAAATAAATAAATAAATAAATAAGAATAATAATAAAATAATAATAATTATTATTATTATATTATTATTATTATTATTATTATTATTATTATTATTATTATTATTATTATTATTAGAGAAGCAGTGCGATGAGCAGAACATGTGGCACGAATGGGGAATGAAAGACGTGCATGGAACCTTCTTGTAGGAAAACCAGAGGGAAAACGCCAGTTGGTAGACCAAGAATGAGGTGGGAGAATAACATTAACTATGATTTGAGGGATGTAGATTATACAGGGAATGATTGGAAAGCATTAGCTCAGGATACGAATGCATGGAGAGCTTGTGTCCGCGCGACCATAAACCTACGGGTTCGATAGTGCCAGTTAGTTAGTTAGAGAAACAAAACAAAATCAGATACCATCAATTAATCTACTACAAGACCAATATTAATCAAGGAGTTTGGGGACAAATCGTAGTTTAGATGATTAAGGCAATATGTCACAAATCGGAAGATGGGGTTCGAGTTCCGATTGTGTCATGATTTATAAGTAGGCCTAGTTTAAAACTTCTAGCTGTATAATGGTCCTGCAGCCCAAACTTTCTGACTTTGATATAAACATATATGTAATGGGGAAACAAGAGGACCCAATATCACGTACTTTAGAAACTTTTCATTTGAGGATATCGGTGCTCATTTTCTTTAAAAAAATAATTGGCTAAAGAAGAAACTGCCTGCTGACGGATGCTCTAGAAGGAATGGTCAATGGAAAGAAAGTCAGAGGCAGAAAAAATACATCAGATGATAGACAGTATTAAATACCGTAAATGGTTTGTATAAAAAAAACTACAAGCGCGACATGCCTAGAAGGCCCTTAGCTTACCAGCCATCTACTGGCCTCACATCCACATGTGTTAATCATAGAGGTAGACGATCGTCTAGCCAGTGTATTGGTGTGATATGTGGTCAGTATGTCGGATCCTCCACCTGTTATAGCTGGTATTCTCTACTTATTGTAGCTACCCAATGCCTCACGATGCTGGGTGGGTGAAATTCCATGAGAAAAACGTCTCCCCCCATGGAGACTCGAACCAGCACAAGTGCCGTAGCTCTGCGCCAAGGCTTGTCGGCTTAACTACTCGGCTACAGCGCAGGACTGATGTTTGTATGCGGATACAAAAAGGAAGGCTGAGTTAAGGAAATTACTCTTGGACAAAACACTATGTATGTATATATGTATTTCGAAATTGTTAGAAATTCGGAATTTACAAAGCTTATGCAAATAAAGAAGTATAGCATGAGGGTAGTTACAGTGAATTGATTGCGCAGTTAGTGCACATTTTGGTATTTTAAGTACGCAGGAGGAGGTTTGGGGTGAGACGTTAGACAAACATTCTGATGTATTGTTTGAACTGGCCCGGCCCAGTTGATCTTTCCCGGAGCTCCATAAAGCCTCACTTACTGGTCTCATAAAACCGTTTGAGTGCCAATAAAATGCAAGCCATATGCGGCATTGCCTCTTGTAATACACAAACCTGATGAATTCCTCCTCAGGCCATTCCAGATTCCTTTATTTTTTTTTTAATTTTATAACACGAGAATTCCAAAATAAAATATTAACAATATAAAACTAAAAAAATGCTTATATTAAATTATATAACATCTGAAAACTAGAATAACACTGAGCAACAAAAAAGAAACTTTTTTTTGTCTCAGAAAGAAAAATAGGTGATTCTGATAGTATTTTTTATTCTGAATTCAAATATGATATCGGTTTTTCTCCATCACGCAAGGTTTTCGAGAGACAGGAATTTATAATTTCAAACAGTTTAATATTTTCTACATTCATAACTACACAATATTCGAACATTTGGACTCACCTAGAAAGTAAGAAATGACGATTTTCTGCTAGATTTTGCCTGTGGATCATCCCTCTTGATTGTCCAACAATAATCGGCCAGCATATTACGATTCCATTTGCCTTGATATCTCTTTTCATAGCTGAAATCTCCTGATGAAAGTGTTCCCCGTGCTCATCGCCCAATGGACAAATGGATGAAAATACGTTTATTAAAAAATAATTATTTAAATCCATTAATTGACCGGTTCTAACATATGGTTGTGAATGCCGAACAGAAACTCAAAAAACAAAACAAATCAATGAAACAACCGAAATGAAAGTTTTAAGGGAAATCGTAGAAAAATCGCTGAAGAGAAAATTCGCAGCTCTGTTATTAGAGAAGAATGTGAAATTAAACCTATAAACCTCTGGATAAACGATATAAGACTAGATTGGAACGATCAGATAGATGGAATGGGAACAGTAGATTAGTGAAGAAAGTACGTGACTGGACACCTCAGCAGAAAAGGCCTTTAGGAAGACCACAACTACGATGGAAGGACGTCACCATACCCCGGACCTGTAGCGAATGAACACGCAACAAGCTGCCAGCTTTCATGCGTAGAGGAAGAAGAAGAAGAATATTAATTGAAATTTAAAAAAAAAACAGTGGGTGATGGAGAAATTCCGAATACATATTTGAAAACACGATAAAAAAACTGCATTAAGTACAATTATTGGTATCCTCACATAATAATAAAAATAAAATAATAATAATAATAACAGAGGGAATGTTGTAGTAGAGTTAATAAAGGCAATACACTGCAAGCCGGAAGGTTAAGAGTTCGAATCCCAATTGGGTCAACGGTGATCTTTGGAAGAATCGACGTTATATATATATATATATATATCCACCGCTGTGATCTCGAGGTAGCGTGCTGCCTTGTCACGCAGCGGGCCTGGGTTCGATCCCCGGTCGGGGCAGTTTTTCTGGGCGAGGTTTTTATCGGGGTTTTTCCTCACCTGTAAGACAAATGTCAGGAAAACTTTAAGGCCCAAACGGTCCCCGAAATCATATGGCCATCATCCTTATCATTATCATCCTTACCATTATCATTATCATCATCATCCTTTACCGGCGTGGAAAGCAACGGGAAGCTACCACACCTACACAATTCCCTAGTAAAGCTGCAATCATAGCATGAAAATTCTATGATTGCAGTGAAGGACCTGCCTTCGGGCAGAATTACTATGGATGGATATATATATATATATAGTCTAGTTAATTTTTTTTTTTTTTGTGAGAGAAGAGAAGATGGGAAGACAAGTGTCTCTGAAATGCATAACAGAATGCGTTTCCAGGGTTGAGCCTGCGTCCTGTTTGTTATAAGAAATGAATTAATCACATATGGTATTTAATTTTATTTAACCATTCATTATTGAATGTTGTTGAAAATAGATATAATAAATAAAACTTTATTACTAATAAAAACAAAATGCATGTAAAAATATATAAAAACACTGTTTTCTCACAACATGGAATTACTTTTATCGCTGTTTAAGATAAACTCTCTATATAAAACCTAAAACATAATAAATTTTAACCCACAGCTAATAGATTAAATTTATATTTTAAAAGTTTTATGTAACTTATATAAATTTCTTGAAATCGACTGTTAATCAGTACGTTTATAGTCGTTACTGCGAAGCAAAAAGATCAAACCCAACACATAGGCCCTTTAATGTACAGTGAGACGAGAAAAAATATGGGCTGGTGAAAAGAAGAAACAACATAGACTTAATTGATACAACCAATAGGGAATCAAGGTCACGGTTGTGTCCAGACTTCAAGTCTTATTAGAGAAATTTGAATGACTCGTAAATGTCTTGGTGTTAATTTATATCAGCGACGTGAGAGGAAATGTTAAAAGTCTTGCGGTCCAATTAACTCAACAGCTAACACCAACTAATGAAACATTTACCTATAAAATTTTCAGTTAAACAATTTTTAAATTATTTTTCTTCAAAACACATTCTTTGGAGAGACTTCGTAAGCCTATTGTAGCCATAATTCTTTTTTATTCATTTTTATTCATATAATGAAGGTTTAACAATTATACAGGGTGATTCTGTAAGAAGACACAGAGGATGCTCCAACTGGCCTGTCCCTGAAGTCATTGTTGTATTGTTGTACTTAGCCTACCAGCCTGCTGCTGGCCTCTCATCCACATGTGTCAATCACAGAGGTAGATGATCATCGGCCAGTATAAGCGTGACATGTGGCCAGCATGTCTAGTCCCCCCTTGATCTTCCTTCCCCATCCAATATTAGAAGATGATGAAATTTTGGGGTATTTCTTTTATTTTTCCTTTACAGGTGGGATATAATGCATTAAAATCTTTAAAGACCAGAATAAATCAAGCATTGACCTAAGAATGTTCCTATAATATATGTGTAATTATTATAATATCTATAAAGGTTCCGGTTGGCCTCACATTTTTTCCTCCAGTCGTTATAGCTGGTTTTCTCAACCTGGAGCCGCTACTTATTGTAGCTACCCAATTGCCTCATTATGCTGGATGGGCACCGATCCCATACTGGCCGAAATACCATGAGAAAATGCCTTCCCCATGGAGACTTGAAACAGCGCAAGTCCCATAGCTCTGCGCCAAGGCTTCCTGCTTTAACACTACTACGGCGCGGGTACTAGTATTACTGACTACTAGGGGTTGTAGTCCGCGCGGCCATGAACCTGAGGGTTCGATAGTGCCAGTGAGTAAGTAAGTAAGTAGGGGTTGTACTGCAAGTGTGGTTTCACGTGGAGACCCTGTTCTTCGTTGCACAAAGTGTACATGCGACCCATGTTTTCATACACACGCCCCACAAGACCTGGTGTGTGCTCAATAATTTCTGCTGCCTCCAGAATTGTTCAAGAGGATCTTCCTGCGACTCGACAGGTGTGGTACAACCCCTGGAAGTCTGTAATACTTATTTTGAAACACAAGACACGCGATATCAGCCCATTTTGTTTCGATTTTCAAATGTATTTTACATCGAAATGGTACGTTTCCGGACATGGGTTCTTATCAAAACTGTATCTACTAAGTCCCCTCTACAATCCCCAGAAGTCTGTAATAGTTATTCTGAAACACAAGACACACGATATCAACCCATTGTGTTTAGATTTTTAAATGTATTTTACATCGAAATGGTACGTTTCCGGACATGGGTTCCTTATAAAAACTTTATCTACTAAGTTCCCTCTACAATCCCCAGAAGTCTGTAATACTTATTCTGCAACACAAGACACACGATATCAGCCCATTGTGTTTCGATTTTCAAATGTATTTTACATCGAAATGGTACGTTTCGGGACATGGGTTCCTTTTAAAAACTTCTTCTACTAAGTCCCCTCTACAATCTCCAGAAGTCTGTAATACTTATTCTGAAACACAAGACACACGATATCAGCCGACTGTGTTTCGATTTTCAAATGTATTTTACATCGAAATGGTACGTTTCCGGACATGGGTTCCTTATAAAAACCTTATCTACTAAGTCCCCTCTACAATCCCCAGAAGTCTGTAATACTTATTCTGAAACACAAGACACACGATATCAGCCCATTTTGTTTCGATTTTCAAATGTATTTTACATCGAAATGGTACGTTTCCGGACATGGGTTCCTTATAAAAACTTAATCTACTAAGTCCCCTCTACAATCATCAGAAGTCTGTAATACTTATTCCGAATTATTCTGTATAGGGAAAAGAAGAAGTTAAACTTATCTATAAAGAGAGAGAGAGAGAGGAGAGAGAAAAAGGGAGGGTTAAGAGGGAGGGGGAAAGAGAGATGGAGAGAGAGAGAGTGTGTGTGGTTTTTGTTAGAAATCAAAGCAACTTAAGTAATGTTATACATTTAAACGCGTTTTAATAATTAGTAACACATATTTTGTAATACAAAACAGAGCTGGCGTGTTGTATCAAAAAGATTATTTGAAAGTGAGGACACTATAATCGCAACTTGTGCCAAATAAAACATTGTCAATGGCATGTGATGTAGGAAGTTTGGTTCCGGACGTTGATTGAGGCTAATGAAGAAACGGCAGGTGGCAGCAGGGGCGTCGGGGCGAGTCAGCGGCTCGCGCTCGTCAGCTGTCGGCGCATATCAACTATCTCCGTCTCTTTCTTCCTTGTTCTGTTCCGTGTATCTTTATTGACAACTGTATCATTTGTACTGCAGTGTTAAAACAAAAGATTAGCCGTACTTTGAAGTATCGACGAAAAACATGCGCAATCAAACTTAACCTCTGAATTAATTCAATTAGGCACGTCCCATTTCATTCTGTGAATTTATACACTTTCAAACAGCTCACCGGGATTACAGCGCAAATTACTATTTATCTTATATGTTTTTGTATAATGTTAGAAGCCACCTTGCAGTACGCTTTTTAATATTGTTTATCATTTTTCCTAAGAGCAGGATCTGGACTATAAGTACCAAATTAAAGCCAAAATTGCGTTCTATAGAAATACATTTTTTAAGACAGGATTAGAAACAGTAGGCCAATCCGAAAAAAAAAACTTTAACGAAACAATTATAGATTTTGTAGGAAATAAACAATTACAATAATTTTTTAGATTTTTAGATGTATTTATTTAGCCTGGTGGAGTTAAGGTCATGTGGCCTTCTCTTCCACTCAGCAGGGCAAACATATAGCCTATTACATCAGAATATAACAATCTCAATTAACTCTAATATTAAATACTAAATAAAAATTTGATCAAAAAGATAATATCTATTATATTACGATCTATAATGCAACTAGTTAATGTTAGTTAAAATTAAGACTAAAACTAATAATAAAATGTATACAATCAAGACATATTAAATTGTCCCTGTCTAATGTATATATAAAACAAAGAAAAATAATGAGATGTAGAAAACTAATGTTACGTTTGTACAATATTTAAAACAAAACAAAAGAAAATATTTGTTAATCTTAATATTATTTTCATAGATAATTAAATTTATTAATTGTTAAAGAATACTATCAGTGAGGTGTATAAGTTAGTTTGTTATTAAATAATTCTTTAATTTGTTTTTGAAGGATGTTATAGTTTGACAGTCTCTGACATAGGTCGGAAGGGAATTCTATGTTTTGGTAAGTGAGACCGTAAAAGATAATGAATAATATACAGTGTGATGAGGAGAGATATAAAGGACAATGTGCTGATGGGATCGAGTGTCAAGATTATGTATAATTTAGACACGTGAAGAGGATGGTTGTTATAGATTGCCAGTTAGAAGTTTGGAGTGGATTTCAAATCGGAGAATAAGAAGAGGGAGACCTAAGAAGACAAGGGATAGAGGGAATTATGAATTTAATGAAGGATGGTGACTGGAAATATAGAGATGAATGAAGGCTAGGCTATAAAGTTTTTTGGCCAAAAATAAGGTGCGAGAAAATTAAGGGAAATTGATTATACAAGGGATGATTGGAAAACATTGTGTCAGGACAGGGGTGTATACGCGGCTATGGACCTACGATGTGCTAACCACATGCCACTCGCTCATATATGTAGGGAAATAAGTTTATCTAAGTTAGCTTAAATAAAAAAACTCCCACTAGGGAGCACACTTGTCCCCATGTGCGGATGTACGTGTTAGAGTAGAATAATTGTAGCACATTTGTGTTGTCTATTGGTCTATTTATGAATATTTAAAAATGTATTTTGTAGCTTGAAACAAATTATAGAATAAGCCGTGGAAATCTACTTGTACGTCTGTTGGCAGATTATCATTAATTGCGAGCAACTCTGGACTAATTAATGTGTTTCATTTTAACTGTGCAGTCACCCTCTGCACCCCCTGGTGAGCAAAATGCAAAATATTACTCAAAATTGGTTAAAATATTGGAATAACCATGTCATCCCGCCACTACATATAAAAATATTTTATAATTAATTTAAAATTTCATGGATTTTAGCACAGATGGGAACTTACCTCAATAATTACGTCATTTAGAAACTGCATTTAACGTTTTTTTATGGGATCAGCCGCTGATTTGATTAGAACTTTTTTTATTTAAGAAAAATTCTGGCATTCCTGGTAAAAATACCCATATTTTCTGTTCATTTAAGAAAAATTCTGGCATTCCTGGTAAAAATACCCATATTTTCTGTTCATTTAAGAAAAATTCTGGCATTCCTGGTAAAAATACCCATATTTTCTGTTCATTTAAGAAAAATTCTGGCATTCCTGGTAAAAATACCCATATTTTCTGTTCATTTAAGAAAAGTTCTGGCATTCCTGGTAAAAATACCCATATTTTCTGTTCATTTAAGAAAAATTCTGGCATTCCTGGTAAAAATACCCATATTTTCTGTTCATTTAAGAAAAATTCTGGCATTCCTGGTAAAAATACCCATATTTTCTGTTCATTTAAGAAAAATTCTGGCATTCCTGGTAAAAATACCCATATTTTCTGTTCATTTAAGAAACGTTCTGGCATTCATCCTGGTAAAAATACCCATATTTTCTGTTCATTTAAGAAAAATTCTGGCATTCCTGGTAAAAATACCCATATTTCTGTTCATTTAAGAACAATTCTGGCATTCCTGGTAAAAATACCCATATTTTCTGTTCATTTAAGAACAATTCTGGCATTCCTGGTAAAAATACCCATATTTTCTGTTCATTTAAGAAAAATTCTGGCATTCCTGGTAAAAATACCCATATTTTCTGTTCATTTAAGAAAAATTCTGGCATTCCTGGTAAAAATACCCATATTTTCTGTTCATTTAAGAAACGTTCTGGCATTCCTGGTAAAAATACCCATATTTTCTGTTCATTTAAGAAAAATTCTGGCATTCCTGGTAAAAATACCCATATTTTCTGTTCATTTAAGAAAAATTCTGGCATTCTCTGGTAAAAAATACCCATATTTTCTGTTCATTTAAGAAAAATTCTGGCATTCCTGGTAAAAATACCCATATTTTCTGTTCATTTAAGAAAAATTCTGGCATTCCTGGTAAAAATACCCATATTTTCTGTTCATTTAAGAAACGTTCTGGCATTCCTGGTAAAAATACCCATATTTTCTGTTCATTTAAGAAACATTCTGGCATTCCTGGTAAAAATACCCATATTTTCTGTTCATTTAAGAAAAATTCTGGCATTCCTGGTAAAAATACCCATATTTTCTGTTCATTTAAGAAAAATTCTGGCATTCCTGGTAAAAATACCCATATTTTATTTTCTGTTCATTTAAGAAAAATTCTGGCATTCCTGGTAAAAATACCCATATTTTCTGTTCATTTAAGAAAAATTCTGGCATTCCTGGTAAAAATACCCATATTTTCTGTTCATTTAAGAAAAATTCTGGCATTCCTGGTAAAAATACCCATATTTTCTGTTCATTTAAGAAAAATTCTGGCATTCCTGGTAAAAATACCCATATTTTCTGTTCATTTAAGAAAAATTCTGGCATTCCTGGTAAAAATACCCATATTTTCTGTTCATTTAAGAAACATTCTGGCATTCCTGGTAAAAATACCCATATTTTCTGTTCATTTATGACACCCCAAAGCCCATGTGGAGGCCTCTGTAAGAGGATCAATAATTTTAACAGGAATTCTGTTAAAATTAGGAGGGTATGGATTACTTCGGATATATAATTTATTAATGGGGATTGGTTGTAAAATAAATTATATTTGAAGCGAAGCGTATTCCTAGCAATGTAACGATTTTGGGACCAATTTTTGCTGGTTTAAGGAATATACATATTGACTTTTTTACTAAAATCGAATGTACGGAATAATGTTTCGAAAAAAATGTGACACACGCTGGAGCGAAATTTAAATTACAGACTTCAAGTAAACCATCACTCCTAATGATCCGAATTTGCTGGTTAATAATAATAATAATAATAATAATAATAATAATAATAATAATAATAATAATAATAATAATAATAATCATCATCTGCATTCATGGATTAGGTCTGTTGACCCGTTCCGATTTCAGCCCATCTCTTTCTAGGTCTGCCCACATCTCGGCTGCCTTTAGGTTTGTATTTTGTTATTTGTTTTGGATATCTATCTTCATTCATTCTGTCTATGTGTTGCTTCCATTTTTGTCTATATGTATCTATTTTATCAGTTATTGCAAATATTTCAAGTTCCTGTCTTATTTCTGTGTACTTGATGATGATGATGATAATAATAATAATAATAATAATAATAATAATAATAATAATAATAATAATAATAATATAATATTTGATGTTATATTTTAAATTAACACTTCCCTGAATTGGGTATTGTTTTATTTTAGAAATGACCCAAACCTTCTGGCGGCACTATGGCCCTGGGGTCGACTCAGCCTCTAACTTAAATGAGTACCAGACGCTTGTTCTGGGGTAAAGGCGGCCGTCACGCAGGGCTGACAACCCGGCTGACATCAAGTGCCGATTGTCAAGAAAAAGTGGGAGCTTTAACCTCCTACTACCCCAAGGGTCTCCTGAGGCCTATAGTGGGATCACTTTACCTTTATTTTAGAAAGAAAAATTAATCCAGGTTCGAACGTAATTTTTCTTTCTAAATTAAAATAATAATAATAATAATAATAATAATAATAATAATAATAATATAATAATAATAATTTGATGTTATATTTTTAATTAACACTTTCCTGAATTGGGTATTGTTTTATTTTAGAAAAAAAATTTATCCAGGTTTGAACGTAATTTTTCTTTCTAAATTAAAATAATAATAATAATAATAATAATAATAATAATAATAATAATAATAATAATAATAATAATAATAGCTTTATTTTACTGGCTGAGTTAAGGTCTTAAGGTCTCGTCTTACCACTCAACCAAGTTAGAAAAAAAAAAGAACTCTTAACGCGGTCGAGTAATAGATCACGATGGGCAGGACATGTGCACGAATGCGAAAAGGTAGAAAGTCATGGAAACTTCATACAATGTAACTCTAGAGACAATCAGCTACAATTATGTAGGCCTACCACTAAGTTTTATTTAAAGCCTGCAGTGGATAATTAATGAAGAGTTTGTTTTTTGTACTGATTGCAAAATGATTAGTTCGATTTGTCTGTAGATGAATGAAAAAAATTTAGTTTTCTGCAGTGGTTCCATGAGAAGACTTTGATTTCTTCAGTGGCTGCAAAAAAAAATAGTAGTTCGGTTTCTCAGTAGGTGAAAGAAAAGCTCAAACAAGGGAACTCTCAGCCATTGCATGCCGAAATCTACCTTTAAATTTCTCCCAGAGAAGCATTGTGATGTACTAAGACCGTGTCCGAAAAATTATCTGCCGATTATAACTGCAAGGCACAGAAATAGAAGCCAGAATCCAGATATATCAACCCACTGTACGGAGCAGGTGGACTCCCTGCATAAGTAACAACAGTGAGAAGTGAGGTGGGACGCGACGTGGACGGCAGGTAGTTACGGTTATCCAATTTACCAATACAGTGTTGTATTACTCCCCTATAGTGTAAACGAGAGATTTGACACTGGATTTTAGCGCCTTGCAGTTAAAAACGGCAGTAATTCTTTGGACACGGCCTTTGTACATATCTGGAAGAAATTTCAAGGTAGATATCGACATGCTTGTAAGTTTGATTTCTTCAGTGAATCCTTGATGAAGAGTTTGATTTCTACAGTGATTCTGAAAAAGAGTAGTTCGATTTTTGCAGTAGGTGAATGAAAAAAGTTGTAAGTTCGATTTCTGCAGAGAGTGTGAAAAGAGTAGTTCGATTTTTGCAGTAGGTGAATGAAAAAAGCTCTAAGTTCGATTTTTGCAGTGAATGCATCAAGCTGTAAGATTGAATTCTGCAGTAGGTCCATGATGGTGAGGACTGTCTTCATTTTGTTGTATCTACATTTAGAAAAGTATATAGTTATCCAGTTTATTCTCGGTGTGCGGCACTTTTAAACATGTCACGCTACATAAAAATTATTTCTATCAAACGCGCGGATTTGATTTGCTGCACCGCGTCTTTAGAATTATGGCCAGGGGCTGCTCAAAACCTTTGATTCATCAAGCATACTATCCCTACATTAATTCACAATTAAATACCGTATTCACTTTATGATTCCTGTCACATATATTAATATTATACAGTAGACAGTGGCGTTGCCCCCTGAATCCGAGATAACAGTGAATTCTAATTTTAATTTTATTATTACACATATTTATTGACCTCGATGATCTACGCCTTAAGTAATTGTCTCTATACCTTATCCGCTATTAGGCCGGAATTCAGAAACCAATCTTTACGCAAAGACTGACTCTTTCCCCCTCTCTGCGTATTAGAGAGGAGGAAAGAGTCGTTCTTTGCGTAAAGATTGGTTTCTGAATACCGGTTTTATGGATACTCTCTATGTCATAGAGAGGAGGAAAGAGTCACTCTTTCCGTAAAGATTGGTTTTTGATTACCGGCCTTAGAGTGATCTTAAAGGGAGAGGATATTATTTTTTGGTAAAAAATGAGCAATTTAAAAAAAAAAATTGCTCTAAAATACTCCGTGATATGTGTGGAATACATTGACGTTGAGGAGGCATTTTCAAAGTGCCCTGCGCTCTGGATTTTAAATCACACGCCCCTTTTTTATTGTTGTTTCCCGTAACTTCATTGTTTTTGCTACATTGCTAGACAAAAATTGATATATCTGCTGAACTGTTATAGATACATGCATACAATTTTGATCACATACACTTGAGACAATGAGAAAACTTTACTCTGTAACAGAAATTAGGTATTTGATTTTATTTAAAAAAAATGTCTGTTTGTTTTCAAAAAGTAAATAAAAAAGTATTGTTAAAATGTAAATATTAATTTTAGAACTTTAGGGACAAATATGAAAATTATTTTACAGAGAGCTTGTAGAGCATGCCTTTACTAGTAAAATGTAATAAATTCTGTGAAGTTATCTTCAAAATTGGCTTAGATATATCAGTTTTAGTAAACCCCTGCACTGGGTACATTTTTTAAAAATTTGACCCCTCAAATTTTTTTCAACATTTTTATTTTTGGTTAAGTTGCTATAGTCATGAACTCTTAACATACAAAAAATAAATAATTTACACCAAATAAGAAAAAAAGTTTTAAAAAATACCATCCTCTCTCCTTAACATCCGTACGCCATTCGCGCCACAATTACTGTCACTTTTGACAGGGAGATGACGACACAGCTACAGAAGACTCGACACTTTCAGCCATTTTGTTTCATGAGAATCGACTGAAGCATGACTCAAATGTATCACCCATATGTAATAAACTATTTTAAGTTGTAATTATTGATCAGGTATATTTTATACTATTTTCTATGTTTTTAATATTAGGCCTATTATTTTGATTCACGAAGAATAACAAGTATATTCAGAAGACATATTTTTAATTTAATGAAGGGAACTGCTTTTTCGCGTACTTATTGCTTCTACATCTTTTGTCGGTGTCCACAACCAATAAAATGCGAGCAGAACCACATGGTTTTGTTTTGATGAGGATCACTTTAAGAGCGGACTGCCATTAGTCCTGAGGTTCGAGGGTCCAAGTCCACCCGAAATCGAACAACTTTTTTTTACCGCGTAAGAATCCTAACAAGGAAACTGTCACCCATTGCATGCCTAAACCTAGTTTGAAATCTCTCTCTCACAGAAGCGTTGTGATGTACCAAAGCCGTGTCCAAAAAATATTATGCCGTTTTCAACTGCAAGGCATATAAATCGAAGTCATAATCTAGCAAAGGCAAACCAATGATACGGAGCGGATGGACTCCCTGCATGAGTAAGGATGGAGTGAGGCGGGACGCGGCGCGGACGGCAGATAGTGGGGGTTATCCAATATATCAATTCAGGAGTTGTATTACTTCCCTGTGGTTTAAATCAAAAATATGACG
Source organism: Diploptera punctata (assembly GCA_030220185.1). NCBI lineage: Eukaryota > Metazoa > Arthropoda > Insecta > Blattodea > Blaberidae > Diploptera > Diploptera punctata. Next base: position 2,241,211 of record JASPKZ010001204.1, on the reverse strand, counting down.
CTGGATTTTAGTGCCTTGCAATTAAAGAGGCAGAAAAAAATTGAACATGGCCTTGGTATATCACAACACTTTTGTGGTAGACATTTCAAGGTAGGTTTTGCATGTAATGGTGCGTCAGGCGTGGTCGGAGGGCACCTTTGTCATTCACAAACCTATATATATATATATATATAGGGGCTCATCTCATGTCTCGGTCCGACCCTGTGTTGGGCACGAGTTGAGGATTTTTATTTATAATAAATTATTTTGTTATTCTTATTTAAGTCATTACTTACTTACTCACTAGCACCTTCGAATCTGTAGGTTCATGGCCGCGCGGACATAAGCTCTCCATACATCCCTATCCTCAGCTAATGCTTTCCAAAGTCCTAACATTCCATGTTCCTAGGAACATGTTCCTGTGTTTGAGCCTTTGACATGGGTTCCCTGAAGTAGTCCCCGCCCGGAGAACCGAATGGGGGACTATTTGACCTCCGGAAAATTTTACCCCAGTTGAAACCATGTCCGCATTTCTTGACGGTTGTATTTTTATGGTGAAAGATCGTCACTCTGTCGACCAAGGTACTTTTTTCGTCTGGCTTATCACCTTCGACCAGTCCGGCATGGGTAACCCTATCGGCAGCAGTGCTACCGCCGGCATAGCTCTTAGGATCATTTAAGTACGCAACCCACTCCACCACGACAAGGTAAATATACCATGAAGCGTATTTAAGTCCTTACTATTCTTATTGTAAACACTTATTCAAGCAGAGACTCCATCTGCTACGCACAGCGGATTGCAAACGCTGAATTCTGTTTTCGATTACTGTGCCTTGCAGTTAAAAAGGCATATAATTTTTGGACACGGCCTTCGTATATTACAACGCTTGTCTGGGAGAAATTTCTAGGTGGGTTCGGTATGCAATGGTCGACAGTTCCCTTGTCGGTAATCTTGATACTTAATCGCTTCTTCTCAAATGAACCATTCCAACTACCAAAATAATTATTTTATATTTTTCATTCACAGTTGATGAAAATGATATTTTAATCTAATTTTGTTGAGAAAGAGTATAGAATTCGCACCCCTGTGTCAGAAATATGGAAAATGGTGGACGAGTTGTATTTCAACACAAGCTAGTCTGAAGTCGAAGGTAGCAGACATCGTAAATAGCGCCTGGAGGATAGATAGGACACGATGCATGTAAATTTGTGTCTTCTGACATACAGACTGTCAACTGTTCGGCGACAATGAGATTTACAACTTCACAACGTTCTAAGCGAGGACAACAGCGCATTCTACTGAAAAAAAAAGAGAATGAATAAGAAAACTAGCTCGATAAAAATATAACTACAACTGTGGACCACTGTCACCTTCTTCCTTTAACAACCAACTAATGACATCACAAGTTTCAAAAATAGTCACCTTTGTCTAATATATACCCTTACGTTCCCAAGTGAGGCAAGGGTGCTCTTTGGGGGAGTTATTTTTCTTCACTTCACGGGGAAGGCAAATTTCCTGTTCCGACTCACAGTTGTTCTGTCCATCTTTTCACTGGACTTCCTACATTCCTTGAACCTCTTGGCTTGTAGTTGGATGCTGCCTTCATTCCTTATCCGATCCAATCTTGTGCAGCCTTTTGTTCTTCTAAGGAAGTTCATTTCTGCGCTTTGTATTCTATTTTGCAATTTTTTGGTCATTACCCAAAAAAATTGCAAAGAAGAATACAAAGCGCAGAAGTTATTTAACCAAGGCAATTAAGTTAAGATAATTTCTCTACCTTGATTTCGGTGGTCAAGTGGTTATTTCCTTGCTTCTAGCCCAAAAAGACGCGTGTTCAAACCCGGCGGAGGTCGATGGATATTTAGAATGCAAAAATTAAAGGTACAAGTCCTCCGGGAGGGACTTTGGGCCGTGGTTCCGACTCTGAAGATTTTCAGGTTCGTAAAAGATCATCAAGCATAAATTAGTGCCTCTGAACAAAATTTAACCGGCCTTCCCATCCAAGTAATACCTACAAAATTGAGTGGATGTGCTGACCAAATGCCACTCACATATGTACGGAAATAAAAAATATGTGACCTAGAAGGCACTTGGCCTACCAGCCGGCTGCTGCCCTCACATCCACATGTGTTAATTACATAGGTACACGATCATCCAGTCAGCGTGTAGGGGTAATATGCGGTCAGCATTCCAGGTCCCCCAGCCGTTATAACTGGTTTTCTCAATCTGGAGCCGCTACTTATTGTAGCTACCCAAATGCCTCACGATGCTGGGTGGGCACAGATCCCATTCTGGCCGAAATTGCATGATAAAATTTCTTCTCCCATGGAGACCCGAAACTGCGCAAGTCCCGTAGCTCTGCGCGAAGGCATCCTGCGTTAACCATTCAGTTACGAAGCGTAACTGAAATAGCCGGGTCAGAAAACTCCTGCTAGGGACCACCCTTATCTCAATAAGTGATACACAAGTACAATAGGTTACACAATTTCCTTATAAATGTCAGGGAGTGTCCGTGGTTAGCTCATACCTCAAATAGACACCTAGGAGGCAACTAAGATATTACATAGATGGGAAAGGCCGATTAATTTTAGCTCAGGAGCTCTAATTTAGGATTCAAGTTCTTATACGAACCTGAAAATCTTCAGACTCGGGACCCACGGCTTAAAGTGCTTCCCGGAGGTCTTATCCCTTGGATTTTTCCATCTTCTTCTTCTTCTTCATCACGGTTTAGGCTTATTTACTAGTCTGTTACGGCTCCAAATTGCTGCTGTTTCCATCTTTTCTTTGGTCTTCCCAAACTTCTTCTTCCTCGTGGTGAACAGCTGTATGTTGCTTTTGGTATTCTATTCTCAATCATCCTTGCCAAGTGTTCTTTCCAGTTTGTTCTGTATTTCACTATTGTTGTGTTTAATTCCTCTATTTTTAGTTGTCTTGTTTCTGTGTTATGTTTTTTGTCTGTTCTTTGATATCCTGCTATTGGTGTGAGGAATTTCATTTCAGCAGCTTGTATTCTGGCAGATTGTTGTGTTGTCACTGTCCATGTTTCGGATTCATAAGTAATAATAGGCACTGTCATTGTCTTGTATAATTTCACAATAAATCCAATTACTCCCGCCGGTTTAAACCCGCGACCCTCGGTACTAGAGGCAAGGAACATAACCACTAGACCACCGTGCCCGATTACTTTTTCTATAGTTGTTACGAAAACAATAATAAAAAAAGTTGAATTGTGGTAGTTGAACTCAAATATTTCCCTCAGGGGTCCTCATCTAGGGGATATGTGGATGGCGACCACAAGGTGCCCAAGCTGAGCAAAACATTTCTTCCACTTACTTGTGTTTTGCACTCTTTTAACTTTACTATCTAACCTCTCTTGGTTAACTCTTGTTTTTTTCGACTCCGATGCTATTAGGGCATCCGAGGGCTAGGGAGTCTTTCCTTTCTTCCATTTCTTCTTTCCTTTATTTTCTTTTCTTCTCCAGAAAAGCCTGACCAGAGGCTATAAGATGGCAGCCCCATCACTGGTCTTGCCTTTCTTTGGCCAGCAACCAATCGGAGGGACTATTATTATGCTTTCAAGTCTTATACGAGAATTTCCCGGAAGGATCAAAACGCTGGAGGGAAAATTTTCTATAGGATCGTAACAGGCCTTGGCCTAATACTTGGAAGGAAGAAGAAGAAGAAGAACTCAAATATTTAGAATTACATTCGGCCTATTGTGAGTCATTCGCTATTAATTAAAGAAAATAACTGTATTAATTTTTTTAAGTGAATGTAGTTTTTATGGTTGGTGTCATTGGCACGGGTAATTTGTACAAGTATTTTTAGCATGTGATTCAAAAGATATGAGTGAGTTCATTTCCGTCACTCAGTAACTCTAAGTGACATCACTTACCACCTGTCCCAACGACATTAAGTGACACTACAAGGAAAACAGGGCAACTTATCCCGGCTGATTTATGTTAATGACACTATAAGCAAAAGTTATATCGATGTCTTCCTAGAAGCCAACACAACTGGATAGATGTAACACATATTTAATGTTGTATTTATAAAGACGCTCCATTATATCACAGGGGGCACGCCGTAGCGTAGTGGTTAAGGCTCTGCGCTACAAGCCGGAAGGTCGAGGGTTCGAGTCCTGGTGGGGTCAGGATTTTTAAACTGACCCAAACCTTCTGGCGGCACTATGGCCCTGGGGTCGACTCAGCCTCTAACTGAAATGAGTACCAGACCTTGTTCTGGGGTAAAGGCGGCCGTCACGCAGGGCTGACAACCCGGCTGACATCAAGTGCCGATTGTCAAGAAAAAGTGGGAGCCTTAACCTCCTACTGCCCCAAGGGCCTCCTGAGGCCTGTAGTGGGATCACTTTACCTTCACTTTACCATTATATCATTATGTAATATTTCCCACATATTTTGGTCTAAAACTACAAAGTAAAATCTATTAATTTTAGCAGTAAAATGTTTAAAATAAGTTCTAAGCACTTATCTACAGTAATCTAACTAGAGGCTTCTCCTGAAAAAAAAAAATGGATATAGCATGTTTTGGAATTCAGGTCCCCAATTGTAATGACGTAAATTCTCAACACGGATTTAGCAAATTAATGTTTTATTGATGTTTTTATTATTAATTTAACATTTCTCAATGAAAGATAAATTAAATTTGAAGAGAAAAATTTTCGCCTAGACCGGGACTCGAACCCGGGACCCTTGGCTTTCCGGGCCAAGTGCTCTACCAACTGAGCTACCGAGGCGAGTTACGATCTAGACGCAAATTTTTCTCTTATATACGTTGTAATTCCCTATCGCCAAATGCTTTTGAAACCATTGCTTCTATCTTTGCAAATGGCGGCTTCTTAGTTAAGAAGACATTTATTGGGAATTAACATATATAAGCTAGTAAGGCTTCTAATGATGTTTTTATTATTAATTTAACATTTCTCAATGAAAGATAAATTAAATTTGAAGAGAAAAATTTTCGCCTAGACCGGGACTCGAACCCGGGACCCTTGGCTTTCCGGGCCAAGTGCTCTACCAACTGAGCTACCGAGGCGAGTTACGATCTAGACGCAAATTTTTCTCTTATATACGTTGTAATTCCCTATCGCCAAATGCTTTTGAAACCATTGCTTCTATCTTTGCAAATGGCGGCTTCTTAGTTAAGAAGACATTTATTGGGAATTTAACATTATAAGCTAGTAAGGCTTCTAATGATGTTTTTATTATTAATTTAACATTTCTCAATGAAAGATAAATTAAATTTGAAGAGAAAAATTTTCGCCTAGACCGGGACTCGAACCCGGGACCCTTGGCTTTCCGGGCCAAGTGCTCTACCAACTGAGCTACCGAGGCGAGTTACGATCTAGACGCAAATTTTTCTCTTATATACGTTGTAATTCCCTATCGCCAAATGCTTTTGAAACCATTGCTTCTATCTTTGCAAATGGCGGCTTCTTAGTTAAGAAGACATTTATTGGGAATTTAACATTACTTTATAAGCTAGTAAGGCTTCTAATGATGTTTTTATTATTAATTTAACATTTCTCAATGAAAGATAAATTAAATTTGAAGAGAAAAATTTTGGCCTAGACCGGGACTCGAACCCGGGACCCATGGCTTTCCGGGCCAAGTGCTCTACCAACTGAGCTTTCAAAAGCATTTAGCGATAGGGAATTACAACGTATATAAGAGAAAAAATTGCGTCTAGATCGTAACTCGCCTCGGTAGCTCAGTTGGTAGAGCACTTGGCCCGGAAAGCCAAGGGTCCCGGGTTCGACTCCCGGTCTAGACGAAATTTTTTCTCTTCAAATTTAATGTTTTATTGTTTTCCATAATTTATATCTTTTAATTTTTCTATATATTTTCATCTAATTGTGAAAGAGTCAAATTCTATTCGAGTTTTTATTTTCTTTAGATAAATCTAAATTTATTTTAGATTCTAAAATTTGTAAGCAAACAAACTATCAAGTATTACCCGTTTAAGGAGTAAGCGCAGTTGTTGACGGAGGGCACTGCAGTCGTGTTTATGCAGGAATAGAACACGTGACACTGCTATCTATGAGTAAGTAAAGTGATCCCACAACAGGCCCGGAGGCCCTTGGGGTAGTAGGAGGTTAAGGCTCCCACTTTTTCTAGACAATCGGCACTTTATGTCAGCCGGGTTGTCAGCCCTGCGTGACGGCCGCCTTTACCCCCAGAACAAGCGTCTGGTACTCATTTCCGTTAGAGGCTGAGTCGACCCCAGGGCCATAGTGCCGCCAGAGGGTTTGGGTCAGTTTAAAAATCCTGACCCCAACGGGACTTGAACCCTCGACCCTCCGGCTTATAGCTCAGTGCCTTAACCACTACGCTACGGCGTGCCCCCCGCTATCTATGAGTGTGCTGAGGGGAATGGGACGTAGAACGCTGACAGTATACACTGCCTTATATGACGTCACGCGTAGCAACAAACAGAGCTTCGTAATTCTTCCGCCTGCAGAGATATTTTGAATGACTAATAACCTACGTTTTATAAAATATTTATATTTCCTGAGTACATTTAAAATAAATAGTATATATACCTCGTGTTTTTTTCTATTACAATCCAGACAACTTGAGGCCTGCGATGTTTCCCAGAAAAAGACAGCAAGTTCCATTACTTACCTGAAACAAAACAAATATAAATTACTTTCGTGATTAACATTAATAAATTTAAATCTCTTATAATCAAAACACCAAACAGACAACTTTAAAAAAAATACACCCTAAAATCGCCATAAGTCACCCATGATGTTACAAAAAGCATTATAAAACAACAAACGAGTACATAGAAAGATCCACGTAGGCCTAAGTCACTTTTTTGTCGAAATAGAGTTTGAGGTGTCATTAGATTCTCCATGGAAAAGACTATCTCCTAGAAGTATAAAACAGTAAATGAATGGCCTGTTCCAGCCTCATTCAATGTCTATCTTGGCCCTCCAGAATCTCGTCGTCCTCTTGGTTTATATGGCATAATTATTTTCGGATAGCAGGACACACTCTAAGAGAGCATATCCGCAATACTGATGTTAAAGATCAGTTACAATATATGAATTAACAAATAAATTTACAGACAAGTTAAAATGGTTTCAACATATAAATGGAATGGAGACATCTCGTCTATTAAAACAGGCTGTACAATATAATCCAAGAGATAAACGTTCCGTTGGACGTCCCATGACCAGATGCTTAGAGTTGGTATGGGGCTTAGAACCTAACCTTGAGGTAAAAGAAGAAGAAAAAGAAGATTCTCTTATCGTCCCATTCTTACTAAATGTTCATTTCATCTATGTTTATATTCAACTATTTTTTTTATTTCTTGCAAATATATTTAATTTATTTATATTTTATTGATTGTTTATTTTATCTAATTTTATATATTCTAATATGTCCACCGCTGTGGTCTCGAGGTAGCGTGCTGCCTTGTCACGCAGCGGGCCCGGTCGGGGCAGTTTTTCTGGGTGAGGTTTTTATCGGGGTTTTTCCTCACCTGTAAGACAAATATCAGGAAAAATCTAAGGCCCAAAAGGTCCCCGAAATCATTATGGTCATCATCATCCTTATCATTATCATCAGCATCCTTCACCGGTGTGGAAAGCAACGGGAAGCTACCACACCTACAATTCCCTAGTAAAGCTGCAAGCATAGCATGAAAATGCTATGATTGCAGTGAAGGACCTGCCTTCGGGCAGAATTACTATGGATGGATATATTCTAATAATGATCTAAAGAAACCTCATTTCTGACGTCTAAGTGTATACAAATGAAGATAAATGATGGAATAGACAGGCTCTGTCAAACATAGGCCTACACGATAAACTTTACAAACAAAAATAATGAGATGTAATGCATGGCCTACTAATATATCGATTATATAGGCATATAAAATGTTAACTTAAAATATTTATGAACCATAAAACTTTTTTTATAAAATATATGTTAGCTAGAAAAAAAATAAGGGGATTTCGAACAATTCCGGGGGGCGAAGCAAAAAAAAAAAAATTGTTACGCCACTATGAGGAAAATACTGCAAAACTTGGTTTAATCCGGAATGTGAATAATGCGGAAATCTGTCCAATATGAACAAATTTATTGGTTCATAATAGTAATTTTACATATATTTATTTTGCATAAAACGAAATTTGTCCAACCCGGAAACGGAAGGATATTTCTACACAATTCATGAAAAAAATTATAAGGCGGAAAGACAGAGAAATAAATTAGTTTCCACTTCATTGAATTCCAGTTAGTCCAAAAAAATTATAAGGAATGATTCCTACCGCCGGGTGAAGTAGAGATTCTACATAAACCTGAAATTTTATTTCGGTCTCACTGCACACCCGTTATGCGAAATGCATGTACCAGCCTTACAAATAACCATTGCACTGTAAAATCTTAAATTAGTTTGAGATCTGAGACCGATCTTTTACAGGTAGCGTTATGAATTTACGGAATAAAGATGGCTAAAACGCATGTATCATTCTCATTAAACGAAAAAGTGAAAGTGATTGAAGATAAATCTCCAAATTTCCGGACCGATTTCCAAAGTCAAGCTCTAGCTGTTGCTAAATCCCTAGGAAATAACGATTTAAAGGCATCTTCAGGTTGGTTGTGGACAGTTTTAAAAGACGATACAATATAGTGTAGAATGAAATTAGCGGGGAATCAAAGGATGTGGACGAAAGTGTCGTTAGTGAGCGGAAACCGAAACTGCATACTTTAATTTCAGTATACGCGCCTAAGAGATATTTTTAACGCTGACCAAACGGCACATTTTTTTTTTCGCGCGTTACCGTCGAAGTCGCTCATACATACTAAAATTCACTTTTCAAAGGCAGCGGAACTACAGTTAATCCAAAGTAAGTATGAAGACATATACGGTACCCTATAATCTAAGATTGTTAATAAGTTTTAGTTTTTTATAATGTGGAATTTTGCCTAATGTTAAAAAAGAATGATCCCATGCGATTCCGTTTTGAGCAAGTTTTGCTGTAAATGAGTAATGAAACGTTTAGTAAATTTATAAGCATTCTGTAGAAAGTACTTCAAAAATAGATTTGGTTGCTGGTAAAAAATCTATTAAGAGATTTGAAATGTATTTTTTATGCTAGAAGAAAGAGATGTGATGTTGTAATGCAAAATACATGTAAAATAAATGCAATGAGTAAGTTAAAAGCTGTTAGCGAGGATTATCAACTGATGACTTTTGGCAGCGCCATTAGTTCATGTCCGATCTGGGAATTCCACAACACCTTAACAAATGAAGATGTTACTGCGTCCAACATACAACTGCTCATTAACAATTATTGTGTCACTGATAACTGTCGTTCTTTTTCCATCTTACAGTGAATGTGGATCAAGGAAAACAGAAATAGAGACACAGAAAGAGAAGATAAAAACAAGACATAATAATAATAATAATAATAATAATAATAATAATAATAATAATAATATCTCACGACAGAACTAGAGAATGAAGAGAAATTACATTGTGAAAATGTGGAAAATAAGAAAGTTGAAAAATTCAAATATTCTTCTTCTTCTTCCTTCCAAGTAGGCCTATTAGGCCAAGGCCTGTTACGATCCTATAGAAAATTTTCCCTCCAGCGTTTGAGGGAAATTCTCGTATAAGACTTGAAAGCATAATAATAGTCCCTTCGATTGGTTGCTGGCCAAAGGAAGGCAAGACCAGTGATGGGGCTGCCATCTTATAGCCTCTGGTTAGGCTTTTCTGGAGAAAGAAAAGAAAATAAAGGAAAGAAGAAAATAGAAGAAAGGAAAGACTCCCTAGCCCTCGGATGCCCTAATAGCGTCGGCGTCAAAAAAAACAAGAGTTAACCAAGAGAGGTTAGATAGTAAAGTTAAAAGAGTGCCAAAACACAAAGTAAGTGGAAGAAAGAATGTTTTGCACAGCTTGGGCACCTTGTGGTCGCCATCCACATATCCCCTAGATGAGGACCCCTGAGGGGTCTTTTTAGGATCAATTTTGGAATCAGATGGGAAAAGTTATAGTGAAATTGAGAAAATAATTAGCGAAGGAAGAAAAGTAATTGGAATGTTAAATTCAGTGATATGGAGTAAAAATATTACAAATAAAACCAAGACATTGATATTTATATGATTAGTACAAAGTGTTATGTTGTATGGTGCAGGACTGGACCTGGACTTTAGGTAGACAGCAAGAAAAAAAATTATTGACAACGGAGATAGATATTTGGCGAAGGGCATCAAGAAAATCAAGAAAGGAGAACATTCGGAACCAGAAAATTAGAGAAATAAAATGTTACACATAATGCCCGTATTATAGAAGTAATAGAAAAACGAAGATTGAAATGGTATGGACATCTGAAGAGGATGGAGAATAATAGAATCCCAAGAATGATACTAGGATTGAAATGCTGAAGGTAGGAGAAGGAGAGGGAATAGTGAACAGTGGATGGATGAAGTGATAAGAAATATATTCAGCAGAGATCTCAAAGAAGATGCTAAGAATAAAAACCTGTGGGGGGAGCAAAATACATTTGGGCTGAAAGATAACTACTGTAATGTAGAGAAAATCCTTAATAAATAATAATAATAATAATAATAATAATAATAATAATAATAATAATAATAATAATAACAATAATAATAATAATCAAAAACTTGTTTTTGGTTTGCTTTGGAATAAAAATAGAGATTGCAATTCTGTTATATTCCAATTAAAATTCAACCCCTAAAAATAAAGATTTTCAATTTCGTTCAAGTAGCCCTATATTATGGATTTCACAAAAATGAGGGCCTACAGGCTTATATTAACATCATTGTATTCTAAGCCTATGTTTTCCCTTAACAGAGATTTAGGCGCTCTCCCCCTACAGGGAAGAATTCGAACCATACTAATTTAGTTTCACTTGTTTTCGTATAGATGTCATTTTGAGTGGTCCGTGGTCAGCGTTCCGCCTTATACTGACATCTAGGAAACCAAGATAGTACTAGGACGGGAAAATTCGGTAAATTTTGCTTAGATGCCTTTTCATTCAGGCTTAAGGATTTTTTACGAGCCTGAAAATCTTCAGACTCGGGACCCACGGCTTAAAGTTCCTCCACGAGGACTTGCTCCTTGGATTTTTCCGTCCTAAAATATCCATCGACCCCGACCGGGTTTGAACCCGCGAACCTGGGGACCAGAGGCAAGGAGCATAACCACTAGTCCACCGTATGTTATATTATAACATACAGGAATGAAAATAAACAGTGGCAGCTAACAAAGTGTTTGGCAGCTCATCTCTAGTGCTTATCCATCCTGCAGAAATCCCAAAGAGTGCAAAAGTGCCATAAAGAATCATCAGTGATAGACTGGTACCACATTCCGCATTGCAGTGCCAACAACATGGACATTTTCAAGATTGCATTGGAATTATATTGTCCTGCGGTGTAGCCGAAAAGTATCATGTGTTAGTGCAGTAGGTCACATATATTTTGGAGTTTTACTTAAGTTATAGGGCTGTAGTACCTGATTCAAGGGTCATAACACGACATGTTGACCCAACATTTCAAGATATTTCTACAGTTCTACGCGACCTTTCATTGTACAGTGACACATATATTGGGAACCTATGAGATGAGTAATTTTATCTCCGGAAAATTTTACCCCAGCGGAACCCATGTCTGCGTTTCCTGACAGTTGTATTTTTACGGTGAAAGATCGCCACTCTTTCGACCAAGGTACTTTTTTTTCGTCTGGCCTATCGTTTCGGACCTGTCCAGCATGGGTAACCCTTTCGGCAGTAATGCTACCGCCGGCTTCTTGTAGGAAAGCCAGAGGGAAAACGCCCAAGATTGATGTGGGAGAATAACATTAACTATGATTTGAGGGAAGTGGATTAAATGGGGGATGATTGGAAAACAATAGCTCAGGATAGGGATGCATGGAGCGCTTATGTCCGCGCGGCCATGAACCTACGGGTTCGATAGAGCCAGTGAGTGAGTTAGTTATGAGATAATTTATGCCAAAATTAGCGACAGCATATTGAATCCTCGATTTCAACATAAATAACACTTACATCCACTTTCTAAAAATATATTTGTTTGGATAATGGAATTCAGTACTTACTTACTTACTTACTTACTCACTGGCACTATCGAACCCGTAGGTTCATGGCTGCGCGGATCCTGAGCTAATGCTTTCCAATCATCCCCTGTATAATCTACTTCCATCAAATCAAACTTAATGTTGTTCTCCCACCTCATTCTTGGTCTACCAACTGGGCGTTTTCCCTCTGGCTTCCCTACAAGAAGCTTCCATGCACGTCTTTCATTCCCCATACGCGCAACATGTCCTGCCCATTGCAGTCTACGAGACTTAACTGTTCTTATTACGAGTATATCTGGCTTACTATAAAGACCATGTAGTTCATTGTTATGTAGTCTTCTCCATTCACTTGTCTGTTCATCTCTCTTTGGTCCAAAAATTTTCCTAAGAACTTTATTCTCAACAACTCGTAATCTCATTTCCTCCCTTAAAGTAAGAGTCAATGTTTCGAACCCATATGTATAACTGGTAGAATAATAGTTTTATATATTTTCAGTTTAACGTTTTTTTTGAAAGGTGTTGGGACATCAAAAGTCTCTGCAATGCATAATAGCACGCATTTTCAGAATTGAGCCTATGTTTAATTTCTTTGTGCATCTCATTCCTATTTGTGATTATTTTTCCTAGGTATTTTAATTCAGTCACTTCCTCAAAATTCCCTCATTTGTCATTAGCTGTCCATTTTCATTACATAATGCATTTATTCGTGTGACCATATATTTAGTTTTATTGACATTTACTTCCAGTCCTAATTCCTTAGTGTTACTCAATAATGTGTGCCAGTAGATATTAAAATAAAAATGTATTAAATTCATAAACACTATCGATATCCCTCTATTCGTCCTATAAAAATAGAGAGTAGAAAAGTTTTGTGTTTTTTATACCTCCCCCACTTCTTTCATTTTTTTTTTCAAGGACGTGAGTAAGGTCAAAGACGAACAAAAATAAAAGAAGTGGAATCTGTCTTCCTTTTTTGCTTTCCCCTTATCTGGCTTCTCTACTTCGCTCTTTGTTTGTAATACAGTGTAGGTAAGATCAATTATATACGTCCTTTCAACTGTTTAACCTCTTCCTGGTACTCTGGGTCAGGAGGGCGTTATGGACCCTCACCAGTTCAAAATTTAAAATTCACAGAAAAAAATATCAACCACAATAATTATAATTTTAATAATTATTAAAAAGTAGCTACCTATTTCCGTACATCCACTTATAGGGCAAGGTTGCTCCCTTGCGGGAGTTGATTTAATTACATTTATATCCCTACACGGTCCACCGCTGAGGTCTCGAGGTAGCGTGCTGCCTTGTCACGCAGCGGGTCCGGGTTGGATCCCCGGTCGGGGCAGTTTTTCTGGGTGAGGTTTTGATCGGAGTTTTTCCTCACCTGTAAGACAAATGTCAGGAAAACTTTTAGGCCCAAACGGTCCCCGAAATCATATGGCCATCATCATCATCATCCGTATAATTATCATCATCACCATCATCATCCTTCATCGGTGTGGAAAGCAACGGGAAGATAACACACATATAATTCCCTAGTAAAGCTGCATGCATAGCATGAAAATGCTATGATTGCAGTGAAGGACCTGCCTTCGGGCAGAATTAGTATGGATGGATGTCTCTACACATCTCACAATTATATTATATGGAAGCGATTTAATAATAATAATAATAATAATAATAATAATAATAATAATAATAATAATAATAATAGCTTTATTTTACCTGGCAGAGTTAAGGCCTTAAGGCCTTGTCTGCCACTCAACCAGGTTTTAAAAAAAAATACAAAATACAAAAAAAATAGTCTTACAACTAACTAACTCACTGGCACTATCGAACCCGAGGGTTCATGGCCGCGCGGACATAAGCTCTCCATACATCCCTATCCTGAGCTAATGCTTTCCAATCATTCCCTGTATAATCTACTTCCCTCAAATCATAGTTAATGTTGTTCTCCCACCTCATTCTTGGTCTACCAACTGGGCGTTTTCCCTCTGGCTTTCCTACAAGAAGCTTCCATGCACGTCTTTTATTCCCCATACGCGCAACATGTCCTGCCCATCGCAGTCTACGAGACTTAACTGTTCTTATTATATATAGTCTTACAACTACATAAACAATTACATGTTATAAAACAATACAATACAATACAATCAATATTTATAATCTATTTTGATTTACTCTAAATTTAACGAGTTAAATATGTACAAGATATAAAAAAACGAGAAAAAATTATTAATGACATAGCATAAATTTAAATAAATAAAGAGAAATAAATTGTTAGATCAACAAGTAGTGCGGCAACCCCTGATATCTTGAGGAAGGAGATTCCAGTAGCGGGCAGAGGCTACTGTGAAGGAAGTAGAATAAGAGGAAGTGCTATGAAGAGGAATTGTTAGCAGACTGCTATCTTGTGACCTAGTGTCAATATTGTGGTAAAAGGATAACTTCTCAAATCTGGACGCCAGGTAAGTAGGAGTGTAGGAATTCAGAAGCTTGAAAAGTAGTGAAAGAGAGTGCAATTTACGTCTGTCAATAAGACGGAGCCAAGAGAGGTTGTTAAAGTGTTCGGAAATATGGTCATAACGGCGGATATTGAAAATGAATCGAACGCAAGCATTATGAACACGCTGCAATCTTTGCGATAAGTCATGGTTTAGATCATTATATATGTCACAATAATCGAAGTGTGGCAACACAAGATTCTGCACAAGGATTTGTTTTAACGAAACTGGGAGAAAATTCTTTAAACGTCTAAGATAATGTAAGATGGAGAAAATCTTTTTACATATGTGTTTCACTTGTGTTTGCCAAGTTAAATTTGCGTCTAGATGTAGTCCAAGATCTATTACTGAAGAAGAATAAGGGATAATTATATTATTTATAGTAATGTTTGGAAGTGTAGATATGTCAAAAGTTGTAAGCAGTCTTTGTTGTCCCATTAGAATTACTTATGACTTGTTAGGATTTATATTTAGACCGATACTTGAAGACCAGTTAAAGATGGATGTGAGATCGTCATTCATTTTCGTCAAGCTGTTATAGAGAGAATGAGGAGGTAAATGTAGGTAAATTTGAAGATCATCAGCATAGAGGTGAATACGGCAGTGCTTTAGTACAGTTGGTAAGTCATTTATTTATATAGATTGAGAAAAGAAGAGGCCCGAGAAAACTGCCCTGGGGGACTCCCGCCTGCACGTTGCGCCAAGACGAAGATCTAATACGGCTCTTACTTTAAGAGAGGGGGAAAATTACGTGAATTTGAAATAAAGTTCTTAGGAAAATATTTGGACCAAAGAGAGATGAACAGACAAGCGAATAGAGAAGATATCTAACAGTGAGCTACAAGATCCATATAGGAAACTAGATATAATTTAAGTCTATTAGACTGCGGTGAGTAGGACATGTGGCACAAATGGTGAATCAAACAGGGTCATGGGAACTCTGTTGGAAAACCAGAGGGAAAGCGCCCAGTAGCTAGACGAAGAATATTTTGTTTGAATAATATTATACCATTGAATGCAGGATCACTCAACATCAATATTAACCATTATTCGAGAGAAGTAAATTCAACAGGAGATTATTGGAAAGCATTATCTCGATATAGGGATGTATGGAGAGCTTATGTACCCACGGGTTCGATGATACCAGCGAGTTAATTACTTAGTTGTAGGCCTATTCCTATACAATGGTTAGGTAAGAATGAGATGGGTGAAAAACTATAACTGTAATTTGAGGGAGATAAAAATAAACAAGGGATGATTGGGAAAAAATCTCAGGATAGAGAAATATGGAGACTTTTGTCCACTCGGCCATAAACCTTCGGGTTCGATAGAATCAGTGAGTCAGTTGAAGATGACTGGGTCATTCACTCACACTTGTAAAGCTGTTAAAGTGCGATTCTAAAATAAAACTAACTAACAATTGTGGCATGACATTTTTAGACCAATTTTCTAAAAGTGATGAACTGTTCCTTCAGCTGTCAATTTTCCTTCATTATCCATCCCTGATGACCTAATCTCTTCTCCCCACTTCCCCGGATTGCATGCGTTCTTCGCATTTAGATTCCACATCCCGTGCACCCGGTGTCGTCATAAATAAGTTGCATGAAAAACCCTATTGGCTACTCAAACCTTCCTTTCCTTTGTTCTGGATTCAAATTAAATTCTCTGCATTGTGTATATTACTGGAATCTTAGCAAAGTAGAATTCACAGTGACACGTCACTATTTTATACAAATAATTGGAACAGCGTCTTGAAATATGTCTCCCATAGCTATCATGAATATTTATATCAAACGCTGGACTCTAATGGAATATGGAAGGAAATAACAGCTAAAATTGTGGACAGAAATGCTATAAACTTCAGATTTTAGTGCTGTTTCTCAGCAAATATACGTCGAGCCACAACTTGTATTTCTGGTTAATAATTTATTTTTAAAGAAGTGCAGTGTAAATGCCACCTCATTATTAGAACATGTAATTAAATTATACATCGGAGTTTAATCAAAACTTACAATTACAACACACGGCCTCTGAAGTAACTTACATAAATATATACCCCAGCATTCCGGTGTCTTATTATTCTTCTTCTTCTTCATCTTCTTCATCCAACCAAAGTCTTAGGCCTATAGGCCTGATACGATCTCACTGATGAATTTTGTATCCAGCGTTTTCTTGGACGGTCCAGAGATCTCTTCCCTGTTGGACAACAACGAAGCATGGCCTTGGGAACTCTATCTGAACTCATTCGTCGCAAATGATTCATCCAGTTGTTCTGGTATCTATGTAGGCCTATGTTAAGGCCCGTCTCCCTTTATGGGGTAGCACGCTATATTTTGTAGCCGAGGTCAATAAATAATAATAATAATAATAATAATAATAATAATAATAATAATAATAATAATAATAATAATAATGCTTTATTTTAGCTGGCAGAGTTAAGGCCATAAGGCCTTCTCTTCCACTCAACCAGCGAATAGTAAAATTATACAAAAAATTACATACATATTACAATTTTAAGATATTAAAATACAGACTAAACAAAATACAATGATGATGTGATCTAATACTAGCTAATACTAACAAAAACATAGAATATAATAAAATTTAAATTATGTAAAATAAAGTAAGTAGCTTCCTAGATGACTATTAATGGAATGCTCTATATAGTTGTTATGCAGTTAATGTTTTTATTGTGTCGAACTTAAGATATCAGTTAATTTGGATTTAAATAATGATAGCGATTGACAGTCCCTGACATGACTGGGAAGTGAGTTCCATGCTCTAGTCATATATATTGTGTAAGATTCAGAGTATAGAAATATCCTGTGCTGTGGTATAAAAAGTAAAGAAGAGTCTTGTGATCTTGTTCCTAAATTGTGATGAAACGATAAATTTTGAAAACGTGTTGTTAAATAACTTGGTAAATATGTGTGCAGAATTTGGAATAGTAAGGTATGTGAATGTAAAGTTCTTCTGTCATTTAGGCGTAGCCATGATAAGGCCTGAAATGAAGGAGACACGTGGTCATAACGACGGAGATTGAAGATAAATCGAATGCACGCATTATGAGCACGCTGTAGTCTGTCAGATAGATCAGTTGTCAGATTAGTCAGTAATATGTCGCAGTAGTCGAAGTGTGGCATTATAAGAGTCTGTACAAGTATTTGTTTTAATAATAAATGAGACGGGCCCAACATTAAATCAAGATCAGGAGTTACCTAACTTTGCAAAAGATAGCAAAAACTAAGGAATTAAGGCATACATTAATAAAATAAAGCTAAAAACGAAAATATAGGGCTATATTTAACAAATTTAAAATAATGTTAAGAGAATGTTGAGTGATTCCGGGTTATGTGGCCGTGGTCCATAGTTGGTGTTGATACCAGACGTTTCGCCCTCAACTGCGGAGGGCATCTTCAGTGGCGAGTGCTTCTAGGCGTGTTTTCTGGTCGGAAGATCTACTTAGAGTGAGCGCTGAGGACGTTATGGACGTTGTATTAGTGGTGGGTGCAGGGTGAGTGGGCGTGGCTCTTGCTGATTGGCTAATGGTCGTCTCCTTGTTGTCCCTAGTGTTAATGCATTTATTTTCTAGTGTATGATACCAGGCCTTAGCCAATTTGATACCTTCCTCTTTTCTGTTGATATTTCCCTTATGCTTGTATATTTCTATAGCCTCTCGGTATAATCTAGGGAAATAGCAGGAAGTTGTGGCTAAAACTTGTGTATCGTCGAATAGAATCTGGTGTCCATTCATAATGGCATGTTCTGCTACAGCTGATTTATCCATTTCTCCTTGTCTGCAGTTTCTTTTATGTTCTGATAAACGGGTGGCTATACTTCTTTTCGTGGTCCCTATATATGATTTACCACACGAACAAGGAAGTCGATATACGCCGCAAGTGGAGAGAGGTGGCCGAGGATCCTTAGCTGAGCGAAGGCAGTCTTCTATTTTTCTTGTAGGTCTGTAAAAGCCTGCATTCAACTAATGTTAAGAGAGTTTATAACAGAAAGACGAGTTGAAATATTCTGAAACATACAAGACCTAAAAATGAGCCTGAACAAAAATATATTAGCTAAGGCTATAGTAAGCCTCTTAGGCTGGATACTTAATGCCTGAGTTTATTAGGCCTATCTAAAACTAATGTCAATACTGCTCTATGAATAAGTGCAAACAAGTACGCCGGCTTACGTTCGCCCCTGGTAGGAGACCTCGGAGTCGAGGACGCTCGCTGCAAACAGCCACATGGGGGTCAGAGCCATCTCTCCAACCCGCGACGAGTCTCCTCTAGGGGTTGAAACCCCGAGTTTATATAATATATTTCCAAGTGGGTCGCTTTCACCTGACGTGAAAGCGTTAAGAATAACTCATCGTGCCGATACGTGATTGGTACACGTCAACCAGATATGCATTTATATTAAATAAACTGTCTAAAAAGCCCTAATAATTATAATAACCAAATATTTATTTGGGGAATAATTAATTTTTAATAAAGCCTATAAACTTTGGGTTATAACAGCCTACATGTTCAATGGACGGTTCTAAACGTAGTTCCTTCAAGATATCATCCTTCTTCACAGAAGAACTGCGAATGACAGCTCAAATAAACTACTACACGAAAGAGAGAAGAAGAGACATGAGATATGGCTGGACTTTTATACAACAGAAGACATGACAAACAGATCCTTGACCAACACCAATCAAGAACTCCGACACCTGGTGAACTCAATAGCATTGCATGGATACCACCACAAGATATGCAAGACCAAGTGTTTCCACGATCCCGGGAACAACTGTGAGTGTGAACTGTGCGAAAAACCATGCGACCGTTACCATGTAAGTCTCTGTATATCCGTCTGTTTCAACGTCCATACTTCGCTACCAACTGAATTAACCATCTGCAAAAACGAGTGAAATTCCTTGTAGAATTCTGCAAATATTAAGTATTGTAATGACCTTTTTATTTGACTGAATGTCAATAATATTTATGGGATTCGTATTTTTTATTTCTTCTTTAGTCATTCTTTATAGAGATGATTATGTGAATCAAATTAATGACAAAACTTACGTAACTTATATATTTTCTGCACAACTTGTGCGCATTTATTCTATTATTATTCAAGATATCATCATTGCGTTTGTGATCCCATTTGGTATATCCTGCTGTATATCTCATGGATCTCATTTCACTAGAAGTTATCCTGCTCTCTTCTCCTTTCCTCAAAGTCCATGCCTCACTGCCGTAGCAAAGTGCAGGTCTTGCTAAGGTTTTGAATAACCATATTCTGGCATCTCTCTGGACTAATAAAGGTATCATTACTGGATTTATTATTCCCATGGTTTTATTAAAATTAATAATTTTATTTGCTACGTCTAGCTGTAAGAATAATAATAGAGGGGCTCATTTTTAAAAATCTCTTGTCCACCTTGTACCAAAACCGACTTTCTGTGTGTCAGGCTTGTTCTTACAAAGGAACTATACTGCAGCCACTGATTCTCCAGCCTTGACGTTTTCACGACAGTGTTGCCGATATTGATATTCAGTGGGAGTGGCAGCTTTATGTGTGCGGTTAGCTGACAACATCTCAGCAATTTCAAACCTTACTAGCGCGCTATACCTGCATCAAGAGCAGTGATTGCTTGTGGCAGACATCTACTACCACAACAACCATATCCTTATTGGCAGTAGAGGGCGTATGACCTAATCTTCAGAGCCGGAGATATGACGGCTCGGGTATACCAACCATTGCATACCGAAACCACCTTGAAATTTCTTCCAGAGGAGCGTTGTGATGTACCAAGACCTGCCCAAAAAAAAAGCTGATGTTTTTAACTGTAATGCAGTAAAATCTAGCGCCAAATCTCTTATTTAACTACAGGGAAGTAATACAACTCCTGAATTGGTAGATAGGATAATCCTCACAACCTGCCTTCCGCCCCGTGGCCCGCCTTACAGCATTCCGCTCTAACTCAACTGGGACTTCAACTGCTCCGTAGATAGGTTGCCATTATCGAATTCTTGTTTCGATTTCTGTGTGCCTTCCAGTTAAAAATGGTAGGCCTATATTTATTTTTGGAAACGGGCTTAGAGCATTACAATGCTTCTCTGGAAAAAAAATTTAAGTTATCCTGATATGTGTGACATCTAGAATATTCAGTTGTTTCTGACAGCGGTTTGACATATGACTGACAGTTCTTATTTCCTTTCTAATATAGATATTCTTTACTGTAAACTAATTTTTGAAGAGTTTGACAGTTAGCATTGTATTTGTACTTATTTGAGCATCCAGACAATAAACAGGAGAGTTAGGGTTTCATTTTTTATTTTTTTGCTAAACTTTGAAAAACTTTGAAAAAGCATTCGACACAGTCAAGAGATCAAAACTCTTAAATATATTTGGAAGACAGAAATATACCAAATTTACTTCGGCAGAACATACAAAATATTTACAAAGACAACACCATGAAGATTAAATTAAATAACAGATTTTCTGAAGAAGGAATTACAAATCGTGGTGTGAGACAAGGCTGCCCCCTATCCCCAACACTCTTTGCAATTTATATAAATGAAGTAATATGTTGCTGGAACAAAACATATAAATTTGGAATAAGAATATCAGAAAATAGAAAATTAAACACCCTATTGTTTGCAGATGACCAAATAATAATAGCAAATTCCGAAGATAATCTACAGAAAGGTCTGTATGAACTTAACAAAATTACAGAAGAATATGGA
This sequence comes from Diploptera punctata, assembly GCA_030220185.1. NCBI lineage: Eukaryota > Metazoa > Arthropoda > Insecta > Blattodea > Blaberidae > Diploptera > Diploptera punctata. Next base: position 2,219,903 of record JASPKZ010001204.1, on the reverse strand, counting down.
TTAAAGATATCTACAGAAAAACAAAAATTATGGCATTTCAAGGTGTAGATCCTGTCAGAAGTAAAATTGTACTGGACAATAAAATTTTGGAGCAGATGAATAATTTTACATATCTAGGATGCAATATCTCACATGAAGAAGAAAAGGATGCAAATGCAAAAATATCTAAATTTTTAAGAATTTTAGGGTTAATAAATTATATCTTCAAGCCACAGTTAGTCCAAAAGCATTCAAGACTGAAAGTGTATAAAACACTGGCTTTTCCAACTCTTTTGTATGGTAGCGAAGTATGGACGTTGAAACAGAAGGATATACAGAGACTTAGATCTGCTGAAATGAGATATCTTCGGAGGACTGCAGGATACACACTACTAGATCACAAAAAAAATGAAGACATCTTAGAATAATTACACATGGAATCTTTATAAAAGAAAATTTCTGATTATAAGTCAAGATGGATACAACATGTTCATCGAATGGAAGATCACAGAATACCCAAACTAATGTTAAGATATCAACCTGCAGGAAGAAGAAGACCAGGACGTCCACTCAAAGACTTCTGGATGGTGTTTCTCTTGAGGCCGAAACAGGTCAACAAATGGCCTAAATTCGTTAATGTACTATGATGATGATGATGCTAAAGTGTATTGTTCGTTAAGGAATCTACTGAATCATACGTATTAATGTATTATTTTTATGTTTCAAATGATTTGACTTCTATTTTCGATACAATTAATAATTTTCAGAACAACTTTTAGAAAACAAATTTTCTGATTACAAGTCAAGATGGATGCAACATGTTCTTCGAATGGAAGATCACAGGATACCCAAACAAATGTTAAGTTATCAACCTGTAGGAAGAAGAAGACCACGACGTCCACTCAAAAGACTTTTGGGTGGTGTTTTTCTTCAGGCAGAAACTGGTCAACAAATTGCCTAAATTCGTGAATGTACTATGATGATGATGATGAATTTTAATTTAATTTATGACTGAACATGATATATTTTCTACATTATGGGATTTTGGATTGTCTTAGTATTGTGCACATATATGCCTAATTCTGCCCGAAGGCAGGTCCTTCACTGCAATCATAGCATTTTCATGCTATGCTTGCAGCTTTACTAGGGAATTGGTGTGGTAGCTTCCCATTGCTTTTCACACCGGTGAAGGATGATGACGATGATGATAATGATAAGGATGATGATGATGGCCATATGATTTCGGGGACCGTTTGGGCCTAAAAGTCTTCCTGACATTGTCTTACAGGTGAGGAAAAACCCCGATAAAAACCTCACCAGAAAAACTGCCCCGACCGGGGATCGAACCCGGGCCCGCTGCGTGACAAGGCAGCACGCTACCTCGAGACCACAGCGGTGGACTATATATATATATATATAACTATTGGTGAGTTTCTCGAACCTTTCATGCAACTGGTTCTTCTGTATTTTTAAGTTATTTAATTATTTATTCGGACTAGGCTGGTACTACCATGAGCACCGCGGCTATTGCGCTATCCCAGTAATATGGAGATTGATGAAATGAAGTGTTAGAGTTGTAGGTTACCTTCCGGGTCCGACACACACCAGGTTCTACTTCAATTTTTGTGATGGACCCGAGGGGAACTACAATCTTCCTTTTGGCTTCCTCTGTCCTTTTTTATTGTTTAGGCTCGGAGTCCACATGTGGTACATAAATAGACGAACATATAGCCAGTATGGGGTGACATGTGAAGAGCATGTGGGGTCATCCAGCCGTTATAGCTGGTTTTCTCAACCTGGAGCCGCTAATTATTGTAGCTACCAAAATTATTAATGATGCTAGGTGGGCACCGGTCCCAAACTGACCGAAATCCCATGAGAAAATTTCTTCCCCCAAGGGGTCTCGAACCAGTGTAAGACCCGTAACTCTGCACCCAAAGTATAATGTCTTCGGGTATGACACGGGACTAGAGGATTATTAATACAGTATATTAAATTGTTTAATAATTTATTAATTAAATATTTGTTCAAAATTAGACAAATAAATACTGTCATGGGAGAAAAAATTAATATTGGTTATTCGATAGTAGATAATATACGGTATAAGCAATTAAATTGGTATGGGCACGTACGACGAATCCAAGAAGAAAGATTACCCAGGAAAACATTGGAATGGTGTCCACCTGGAAGAAGGAGGAGAGGAAGACCTCGAAACTCGTGGATGCAGGAAATAAGAACTGGAATGAGAGCAAGAGAACTGGAGGACATGGATTGGATGGAGAGAGACGAGAGGAGAAGAAAATAAAACTTTAGGCGCAGAAAGATGTGTAAACATTAAAATTCTGTACATAAATAAAAAAAATTAAATACTTCAAACAAAGGCAATTCGTGTTACAGATTATTTCAAGGTAAATTCACTCGAGAAAAAGTTTTGTGATTTATTAATAAAGAGTTGGATTGTTTGTTTATTGCTATTGATCATCATCATCAATGGCAGGCATGGATTAGGCCATTGGCCTGTTCCGCTTCAGGAAAGAAATTGATCCCTCCATCTCTTCTTAGGTCTTCCTGGGTCTCTTCGCCCTGTGGGTCTGTAGTTCAATAGCTGCAGAGGTAGTCTATTGTTTGCCATTCTAAGAAGGTGTTCATGCCAATTATTTTTATATTTTTGAATGATTCAGTTATTGCTGGTGTGTTGAGAGCTTTGCGGATATCTTCATTACGCATGTGGTCATAAAGCGTGTAACCCGCTAAAGGTCTTAATAACTTCATTTCTGCAGCTACTACCCTGTTTAATTTACTTGTAGTAAGAGTCCAGGTTTCAGAACCATAAAGTAGAGTTGGAAGAGCCACTGTTTTATAAAATTTTAGAATTGTATCTGGGCGTACTTTTCGGAAAAGAATGCTTTTTATTGTTCCTATAATTTTTTGAAATTTGACCAATTTTATGGCTATGTCTTTAATTACTATAGATAAACAATAAAACAAACATTTTTACTGCAGTCTGTTGTTATTCTTAACTATAGCTACCTTTTCAAAGAGGAGAAAAATAATGCATAGCTAAATGAAACATAGAGTGTTGAAACAAAGCAAGAATCGCGCGATTAATTGCTAGCAATGCAGCTCTTTGCCCATAATTCACTGCTAAAACGAAAGACACAAGTTGCAAAAGCTAATTTATTTCTTTACTGTGAACCAAAGTTAATAAATTAACACAATCAATAATCATTGTCTACTTTTGTGTAAAAAATAATAAAAACAATAATGATGTATGCCTACAGAGTGACAATAGAATGGGAATAACAGCGGTCCATTGAGAGACACAAGTTTGATGCTTCATTGAGTTGTAAATCAAATGTCTGATCATGAGTGCAGTACAGTTATGGAGAAATGCCGTCAGTTTTAAATCATGCTGCTTGATACAATGGTCCAAGTTATGTAATAAGCAAAAGGGAAGGTCGATTGAATGCCAGTTGAATATTTTGAAGTTGTAACATTGCACATTCAACATTTATGAATTCCATTAATCACCACTTATTGCTAATTTGAACAATGATGTGGATTCTGCCACTGTACATAACCTACATCCAGTTCAAAGAATTCTATACAAAGTGCCATTTCAAATATTTCATTAGTAGACACAAGTAATCAACTTTATTTCGATTTGAAAATTTGAGTCATTGCAGCAGCAGCAGCAGTAGTAGCAGTAGTTGTAGTAAACAATTTAAAGATTTTAAATAAGATGAGGGAAAAATCAAGCTATGCAAAACATATAATAGAAACAGGTCACAAATTCAATAAAGAACTGTATTCTCGATAATACACAAAAATAATATCTACAGAATAAACATAAAATAAAATAAGTTAAAATATACCTTCTTAGGTAAGATCCGTCGTCCTCAACTTATAAAATATGTATTATTTATGCCTGCAGGCCTTTCAGAACATCCGTTCCATCTTCAGCAGGTCCTTATTCGCTACAATATCTAGTATGATGGTTGATGCTGTAGCGATATTGTAGCGAAGAAGGGCCTGCTGAAGATGGAACGGATGTTCTGAAAGGCCTACAGGCATAAATAATACATATTTTATAAGTTGAGGACGACGGATCTTACCTAAGAAGGTATATTTTAACTTATTTTATTTTATGACTCTCCACCTCAACGGTTTTAACAATGAATTTTATTAGTATTGATAATAAACATCTTGACCAAATTTAAATTTTAAAAGAAGATAAGAACAAAAACAAATTAACTAACTAACTCACCAGCACTATAAAACTCATAGGTTCATGGCCATGCTGTAAGTTTTCCATATATTCCTATCCCGAGCTAATGTTTTCCAATCATCCCCTATGCAATCTACTTCCCTTAAATCAAGGATAATGCTATTCTGCCATCCCATTCTTGGCTTACCTACACCGCGCTTTTCCTCCTGCTTTCCTATAAGAGGTTTCTATGCCACTCTTTCATTCCCCATTCGCGCAACATGTCCAGACGGTCGCAGTCTACGAGACTTAACTTTTTATTATATTTGGTTTCCCATAAAGATCATGTAGCTCACTGTTATGTAGTCTTCTCCATTCGCCTGTCTGTTCATCTCTCTTTAATCCAACAAGTTTCCTAACAAACTTATTCTCAAATATTCGTAATATTTTCCCCTCCCTTAAAGTAAGAGTCCATGTAACTCAATATAAGAGGGAGAACAGTTTTACATATTTTCAGTGTAATGTTTCTTGAGCGGATTTTTGGACAACAAGAATCCTTTTATCCACTGAATCTGTCCGGGTTTCGTATTTGCACTTGAGACTTCTGAGTGAATAGGGAGAATAGGGACACAGGGAGGGTTTGTAGACCCTTCTCTAAACCTTGGGTCCTGGACAAAATAAATGAGGGTAGGAGTCATGTGTATGAATGCCTGATGTAGATGTCATCTCATTCATTCCATAAAGTAAAGATGGGTAAAACATTGAACCAGAAATAGGGTCGTAAAACCCGAACCCATATCTAATAAATCCTATCTAATCTAATTCATAATCAGGAATTTAAGATTTGGGAAATTAATTTGGATCTCACATGAACTCGTGCAGCTCGGAACGAGATATAACAAAAATCTAAACTCAACGACGAAATAAATCGGTATTATAGGGACCAAGTCAGAAGAAATGTTGAATGGTAGGTTAATTTCGGAAAGCGTAAACAAAAGTAAAAAAAAAAAGAGTATAAACTAAATAAATCATCAATGAAAATAACTGTGAAAAAGGAAAGTCTAAAGAACTCACAATATATTTTCTTATAAAATGTAAAAAAAAATGTGAAACTCGGATTTAAAGGTAATCAATATTCCATCTCGATCAACGAAATAAAGAGGTGATGCAAGATAAAGCGATCACACCTCAGGCCTTGGGAGACCTTGGGGAAGATTATCGGCGCGAGATGTCAGCCTAGTTGTCAGCCTTTTAACTCCAGAACAAAATTTGGTACTCATTTCAGTTAGAGATCGAGTCTACACCAGGGTAATTGTGCTGCCAGTTAAAAAAAAACTGACCTTCCTAGACTATAACGACCGACATATCAACTTGTACATGTTGTTCTATAAAATTCGTATTAAAATTCCGTTGGAGTAAATAGTCACAAAGCAGGTGACGTCGTCCTCAATTTGCTTAATTCCTTTTTTTAACTTTTAAGAACTGTAGACCTTTCGGAAACTGGCTTCCATCTTCAGGAGAAGGGTATTCGCTATTAATCTTAAAAACATCTGTTATCAATATTTTCTAATACTAATTTAAATTCTATTCAAGAATATTTTAAGTTAAAATTCAATTAATAACCTTCAAAATTATAAATAGAGAAGCTTCTTTAAGTCTTAAGTATGTAGTTTCCCTACTCCCATAGAATTGCAATCTGTTATCATTTTTTACTTGTCTACCGATGACGCTGGGAGGCCGCTGATGTCAAAAGCGTCACTAACAATAACATTAGATAATAGCGCATTTTTTTATTATATATAACTTTCCTCATTAGAGGATTGCCTCAAGGACAAAGTGATACAGACAATTAATTTTCGAAATTGATGAAATACATTTTTTAAATACATTAAAAAATTTCAAATTGTATTAAAGTGTACAAACTATGAAGTAGACATTTTGTAAATATGGTTTCTTAAAATTGAAATTGATCCTCTAATGGCAGCGACGGCAATTTTAGAAAAATACACCATGTCCAAATCTAAGGAATTCCAAAAGTTAGCTAAGAATCCTGGTATAGTACCTCTTGCCCCGATCATCAATCCTGTGACAGTTATACTATCTAATTGGTATTTATCTTTGTAATAGTCAATTGTTGGCTCATATTGGCTTTGTTTTCAGAGTCAACTTCCTCAGGTTGGCCACTATGAGTCTCAAAACGAATTGTGGGATGTAATATCATACCAATTTTAGAAGATGGTCTAAATGCAATAATATCCATTCGTCTCAATATACTAATCAAATTCATGTTAAGACCGTTGAGGTGGAGAGTCATAAATAAAATAAGCTAAAATATACCTTCTTAGGTAAAATCCGTCATCCTCAATTTATACAATATGTAATCTTTATGCCTGTAGGTCTTTCAGAACATCCGTTCCATCTTCAGCAGCACGACAGCACCACATTAGGACCAGCAGCATCAACCATTATACTGGATTATAGAATATTCACCTGAAAGGTCCGTCTCCTCAACTTAGTTTTGAATCCTGCCGATGATGGGACAAGTCCCGAAAGCGCTACAGTTAAATGATAATTAAGTTGAGGAGACGGACCTTTCAGGTGAATATTCTATAATTTTATATTAATTTTGAATAAACCTCAACGGAACACATCATGAATCTTATAAAAGTTGATTATACTGGATGTTGTAGCGAAGAGGGACCTGCTGAAGACTGAACGGATGTTCTGAAAGGCCTATAGGCATAAAGATTACATATTTCATAAGTTGAGGACGACGGATTTTACCTAAGAAGGTATATTGTAGCTTATTTTATTTTATCTATTCGTCTGTTACTTCCATTAGTGACCACACCATGAACTTCCTCATGGACTGTGTGGTAGTTAAATATAACATTTGAGTTGCATACAAAAGTATTGTATATCCATAATCTCGCAAGGCTTCTGCTCAAGATGGAAGTCGGTTTCCAAGAGGCCTACAGTTCTTAAAAATTAAAAAAGAAAGCTTAGTTGAGGACGACGGCACCTGCCAGGTATCTATTTCAATATTTTACTTTGTGTTGTATTGTATTGCCTAAACAAACTACACTATGGCGTGCTCCAAACAGGTGATAATATACTGAAACATAAGTTATAAATAAGAATGGAAATGAAAGCTACTGGAGTATATTACACAACATCACATGATTACGTATAACCGGAAAATACAAAATATTGGCTGCTAGAAATAACACGAGATAGATATCCACGTATAATAGCAGTTAAAATTACATAGGAAATCCTACTGTACAATTTCCAATTCAATTATTTGCCAGTAAATATGGTCAAGGTGGGCTGGCCTGCTGACGTTATTATAGCAATTTAATTACAGTTATAAAATACACATAGAATATGCATCACAAATATATCAGGTTTTAATGTTCCCAATGATGAATTGTATATCCGCTAAACCATAAAGTTTCCATACTATTGTCAACTTATAATAATTACTCATTCGTGTTCATGAAAAATATTAACACGCAATGCAACACATTCTCACTGATTCCATTATCCAAAAAAAGTTTAATTATATATATAATATATATATATATATATCACCATCATCATCATCCGGTATCATGGCAGGTGCAGCCGTCTTCCGGAAACCAACGCCATTCCTCTGTGTCCATCCATTGATCTTCCTCCAATCCTCTAATATTCATAGCTGCTTGTACCCCTTCTATCCAAGTTTTCTTCGGTCTTCCTCCTTTCCATTGGGATCCATTCCATAACTATTTTAGGCAATGTTTGCGTCTGGCATTCTATTGACATGGCCATACCACTGTAATCTTTTCTTTCCTGTAATGTCTATGATGCCCGGCTCCTCTTGTACACCCATAATTTCCCTATTTATTTGACTACTGTGACGTTGTACTAACTGACATAAGTGACGGATTGTCGGACAAACTGAAGCGTGTCCATAATATGTGTATCAGATTCATATTTAATGTTCGAAAATACGATCACATTTCTCCATTATTCCACGAATTGTCATGGCTACATCTAAAAGAGAGAAGAAATCGCACTGTCTAATTCTCTTATTTAAGATCCTACATACCTCGATTCCCAATTATTTATCATCCTGTTTCCAGTATCTATCCTCAAACCATAACTTAAACACAAGATCACAACATAGTCTCTTACTTAATATACCGCAACATAGGACATCACATCACTCCATATCATATACCATCTTCACTTCTCGCAACTGGAATTCCCTACCACAAGAAATAAGGGGCTGCCGGACATTGGCATCTTTTAAAAGAAATCTAAATTTATATTTGCTCTAAACTCGACTTCATTATTATCCAGTGTAAGATATATATATATTAATTGGTGTTTCCCGTATAATGTATCATATTTATATTATTATCATTATTATTATTATTATTATTATTATTATTATTATTATTATTATTATTATTATTATTATTATTATTATTATCATTATTGTTATTACCCTATAAAATGTTGTTTGTACATGACATTTACATTGCTACATTTATTGTATCTTTAACTGTTTATAATTAGTATAGTGTATATCTATATTTGTTGAATATTTATTTGTATTTGTGCTGGTTGAGTGGAAGAGAGGGCCTTATGGCCTTAACTCTGCCAGAATAAATAAAGTATTATTATTATTATCATTATTATTATTATTATTATTATTTCGTATTCTATCAATTCTAGATTTTCCAGCTGATCTTCTTAAAACACCCATTTCTGTATTTAAAATTCTTTTCGTTTCCCTGGTAGGAATTTGTCAGACTTCAGCACCATATATTAAAATGCTCTGAATTATGGTTTGATATATTTGTAATTTTCAATTTTTTGAAATATTTTTGCTCCACCAAACAGAGATTAAAGCATTTATTGCTTGTTTTGTTTGAGCGATTCTATTTTTAATTTCCACTGTGTTATCGCCTGAATGGTCTAATTTTGTACCTAAATAAGTGCATTCAATACTAGGTTTTAGTTCTTCTCCATTGTTGAAATTTATATTTTCCATTTCTTCTCCTATACACAGATATTTATTTTTCTCAATGTTTATATATATATATATATATATATATATATATACACACATATATAGTAAAACCGGTCTTAGCGGGAACCTCTACAAGAAGGTAACCTGTAGAGACGGAAAAAATCTCCAGAACGGTACGATTTTATATGTAAAATCGTCCTGTATAAGCCGGAAACCTTCATAACGCAGAAATGGAATGGTTTTTAAAATACCAATAGTTAATTTTTACCTCAGTAAGACGGAAAATTATTCTTAGCACGTACTAATTTCAGTATTAATGGACTTCTGCATATGGCGCTTTCTACATTATATCGTTTTTCCTTCTTGAGTTGCCATTGTATTGCGGGGATCCCTTGCTTATGTGTGACAGCGGGGAATATTGGCCGCCAAGGGACCTCAACTGGTTCCCAAAAAGCGGCACACTGGGCAATGCTAGTCATTGCCACAAAACAGTCAGTCAGTCAGTCACTCGCTTTTCCTTGCCTGCTTACGTTACGTGCGAGGGAGTTGGGAAACTCTTCAGTCTTCCTGTAGTTGAGTTTCTACTCGTTTTTGGTGATAAAATTGTTTTATATTGCCGTGTAAACTGAACTGTGTTACATACACTATTTTGTCTGTATTTCAGTCAATACGTTATGTCTTTAAAGCGTGCATGTAAAGCACTTACAATGCGTGAGGAAATTCAAGCTTGTAATTTGGGAAACCTTTATAAGAAGGAAAACTGCCAAGACGGAAATATATTTAAGGAACCGTCATGTTCCTTCATAGACAGGTTTTAGTGTGTATATATATATATATATATATATATATATTTTTCCAAATGTCTCAGGATGTCACTTCGACATTTCTGGTGTTCTCTCCTGGCATGGTTAATTTGTTAGTTAGTTAGTTAGTTATTAGCGGCTATGATTATCAGAGGATTGGAGGAAGATCAATGGATGGACAGAGAAGAATGATGTTTTTGTTTCCGGAAGACGGCAGCAGCTGTCATGATACCGGATTATTATTATTATTATTATTATTATTATTATTATTATTATTATTATTATTATTATTATTATCATTATTATTATTATTATTATTATTATTATTATTATTATTATTATTATTATTATTATCTTCATATCGGCCGCGGTGTACTAGTGGTTATGCTCCTTGCCTCTGGTCTCAAGGATCGCGGGTTCAAAACCCGACTTAGGTAGATGGATTTTTTAGGATGGAAAAATCCTAGGAGCAAGTCCTCCGGGATGGACTTTAAGCCATAGGTCCCAGGTCTGAAGATTTTCGGGCTCGTAAAAGATCCTTAAGCCTGAATGATGAGGTCTCTAAGAAAAATTTATCGAATTTCCCGTCCTAGTACTACCTTGGTTTCCTAGATGTCAGTATGAGGCCGAACGCTGGTCACGGACCACTCCAATGACATCCATACGAAAACAAGTGTAAGTAAATTAGACTACTTCTTCTTCTTCTTGAACTTAATTTGTAGGATTTTCATCCTGTTTATTTCCAAAATCACTCCTCGGAGGAAGACGTATTACATGTGCATTCACTGTCTATCCATCTCTTGGCAGGTCTTCCTCTTGTTCTTCTTCCGTCCATTCTTTAGCTCTTTTTGCAAGTCGGTTTTCTTCCATTCTTTCTACATGACCCTTCCAATATTTTCGTCTATCTATATTAAATTTGGTTATGTCTTAAATATGACATTTGTCCCTAATTTCTGTGTTGTGTATTTTATCAAATAATGTTTTCCCCTGAATAGTTATTAAGAATTTCATTTCACATGTACTTATTATTTGTTTATTTTTTGTTGTATCAGCCCTAGTTTCTGCTCCATATACGATAACTGGTCGAACTATCGTTTTATATATGCGGGTTTTGCTTTCTATTATCATATGTTTGCTGCGCCAAATTAAATCTTTCATCTTCTTCTTCTTCTGCTTCATGAAATTAGGCCTTTTGACCTGTTTTCACATCAAGTGGGATTTAATGAATCCTCCCATCTAGTAAATGGGCGTCCAACATATTAAATCTTTCATACATCCTGATATTTGTGCTGGATTATCAGCTTGTTTCTTTACTTCTTTTATTACATTTTTAGTGTTTGTTGTTAAATTAGTATTGGTTCAAATTCTTCCCAGTAGGGAGAGAGTGCCTAAATCTCGTTGAGGGAAACAAGGGCTTACAAAGATTATCTTTATGTCTAACGCATTTCTATTTTGTTTGAAATTAATAACGAAAAAAATAACAGTGAAGATATCTGAAGTTTTGTTTATTTGTCAGACTTCTCAAATTGAAGTTATTTACGACTTGGAAAACTATTTACATCCTACTAGCTGAAGTCATTGGATTCTAAGTACAGCCATTCAATTAGCATACAAATGGCAGAAAAACCGAACTAAGGTATAGGCACTCATCTAATCTCATCTCTAATAATACTGAGTAACATCATTTCTTCATCTCCATCTATCTTCACCTGAGTTTGGAACATTGCCATACTTGGAAATATTTCACGTTTTATAACATTCTTTTTTTAAAAAATCCTACACTTAAAGCAGGAATTATAGATATACAAGTCTAGCTGCCAAACACGGCTCTTGTCATACAACAAACCACGCAATCGCAGAACTGGTTTTCATAAGAAACTTCTCTCATTTTCAGTTTACCATCTACACCATTTTTCAAAATCAAATCACTTTTAAAACTCGTTTCCCTGTATAGAATGTGATTGCTGTCACTCTTCTATGCAGACGTACAACAATTTATATCACTTTGCATTATTTTATATAGAAGTGGCTTCCAATATCTTATTGGATTGCTTCGAAATGGATAACAGAAAATATGTGTCTTGTTATTATTAGTTATCCATGTTCTATACATATCGAATACCAGGCCTCATGTAATCCTATCTGACCAATCTAAATATGTTTATTTCATACACTATTAAATGGGAATGGACATTTAATTATATGTGAGAAAAATTTTAAAGAAGTGGCGGAATTCAAATACCTAGCAACAATAACAACTGAAATGAGATTCAGAGAAAATTAAAAAAATGTTCTCAACTTTGTAAACGGTTACCATTATGCATTAGATCAAGGCTGTCCAAATAGCGCCCCAGAGGGTCGAATGTGGACCTTCAAACCGTTTGAAATGCCTCGCGAAATTCTAACTTATTATAGTGTGCTTGTCCCGCGCCGTAGCCGAATGGTTAAAGCCAGAGGCCTTAGCACAGAGCTAAGGGACTTGCGCTGGTTCGGGTTTCCATGGGCGAGGACACTCATCCTGCTGATGATGGAAGTTAACTTCCAAAAGACCTCCAGATAACATTTTAAATACAATATTTTATCACAGTTGAGGACGACGGCACCTGCCAACAGATATATATATATTAATTTTGGTAAACAGATGAGGACAGAGACAAAACTAAGATTACATAACATCACATCAAAAGCTGCCCTAAAATATGGAAGTGAAATTTGGATTTTAAATAAAAGAAACTCTCATAAACTTCAAGTAAGCCAAATGAGCTTCTTACGATCATTGTTAGGCAGTTAACAGACTGGATCACCAAAGGAACACTACTATCAGAGGAAAACTTGGAGTAACAAGTTTAAATGAAGATATACAAAGATACCAACAAGAATGGAAAAGTCATCTGAGAAGAATGCCAAGAAATAGACTTCCAAAATTGGCATTCCAATATACCCCAACTGGACATAGGGACCAAGGAAGACCAAAACATCGGTGGAAAGATCAAGACCATCTTCGCTAGGTTTACCGTACAGGCCACATGGCCTAAAACGAATTTGTTCATGATGATGATGATGATATATATTAATTGTTATCTTATTGTAATATCTTACCAGTATAGGAGTGGCATGTGGTCAGCATGTCAGGTCCCCCAGCCGCTATAGCTGGTTTTCTCAACCTGGAACCGCTACTTATTGTAGCTACCCAAATCAATTTCGATGCTGTATGGGCACCGGTCACATACTGGCCTAAATTCCAGGTTGATCGTCTACCTCTGTTATTAACACATGTGTAGATGTAGGCCTATGGCTAGGAGCTGGATGATAGGCCAAGAACCTTCTAGGTCGGTCGCGCCATGGACTTCTTGCAATATATTAAATTTTTAAAGGAGTTTAGGAGCTGTCATTTCCTTTTATGATACATCTTTTATTTATTTATTTATTTATTTTTGCTTCATATAAAAATTCCCTAATATTATACTCAAAACAACCTATTTTTGTAAACAAATTCCAGAACCTTTTAGTGAACTCTAAAAAAACAATTAACTTCATGAAACAGTTAAGCATTATCTTAATCTTTTTATGTTTGAAATTAATATCATATTAATTCATATCTCTTTGATTAAAAAATTAAGAAAATGTTTGGACCAAAGAAAGACGAGCAGACAGGCGAACGGAGAAGATTATTTAGCAGTGAGCTACATGATCTTTATGGAAAACCAGATATATTAGAAGAGTTAAGTCTCGCTGACTACAATAGGCAGGACATGTGACATGAATGGGAAATAAAAGAGAGGCATGGAAGCTCCTTGTAGGAAAAACTAGAGTGAAAATGCCTATTAGGGAGCCAGGAATGAAGCAAGAGAAAAATATCAACCATGATTTGAGGGAAACAGATTATACAGGGCATGATTTTGAAAACATAAGCTCAACATAGAGATGTGTGGAGAGCTTATGTCATGAACCTATGGATTGGATAGTACCTTTGTTTTAGTTATTGCCAGGCAAATAAACAATTGTCTCAGAATTAATTTTTTTGATTAGGTTATTAAATAATTGAGAGACTGGGCATCCCTGTTTGGTGCAGATTTTCCCAAACACCTCGGATGGCCATGTATCCCGGGAGCCCACCCACTGGTCCCTCCGCATACTTGGCTGTCAAGAGGCCGGTGACGGACGGCTGGCAGGTGCTAGTTCCCTTGTCCGCTGTCCGCTCTGACGAATGTGACGCCGTCAGGCGAGCCCGTGTCTGTCTGAGTGTCTTGTCGTGCAACTTCTACTTGACGCTGTTTTCCATTAAACATTAACATTTCCAACTCTAACATTGACTGACACCTCCAATCACAACCAACAGCTAATAATGAAACAACCCCGTTCACAAATCAATTCTAGTTTTATTTTTACTTTCTACCCCCAAATTAACCAATAGATCAAGTGACAAAATATAACTTCCTAGATTGCGAAATATCATTCATAACGGAAACATATATAAATCATCATCATCATCCGGTATCATGGCAGCTGCCGCCGTCTTCCAGAAACCAAACGCCATTCCTCTCTGTCCATCCATTGATCTTCCTCCATTCCTCTAATTTTCATAGCTGCTTGTACCCCTTCTATCCAAGTTTTCTTCGGTCTTCCTCTCTTCCTCCTTTCCATTGGGATCCATTCCATAACAATTTTTGGCAATCTTTGCTCTGGCATTCTTTTGACATGACCATATCACTGCAATCTTTTCTTTTCTATAATGTTTATGATGTCCTGTTCCTCTTGTACACCCATAATTTCCTTTATTTCTTTACATATATAAATAACAAACTAAATAAGTTCAATTATATAACAGGAACGTTCCGCGCTGTACACAAGTTTTTAAGGCAAGAAGCCTTAGTGCAGAGCTACGGGACTTGCGCTGGTTCGATTCCCCATGGGGGAAGAAATTTTATCATGAAATTTCGGCCAGTATGGGACCGGTGCCCACCCAGCATCGTGATGCATTTGGATAGCTACAATAAGTAGCGGCTCCAGGGAGATAAAAGCAGCTATAACGGCTGGGGGGCCGACAAGATGACCACATGTAACTCCTACAGTGGCTGGATGTTCGTCTACCTCTATGATTAACACATGTGGATGTGAGGCCAGTAGCCGGCTGGTAGGCCAAAGGCCTTCAAGGGCTGTCGCCCTTGGACTTTTTAATATAACAGGAAGACTAAAAAGAACTTTGAAAAATAAAGCCAGAAAATACTCTATAATGAAATTATACAAGATAATGGCAGTTCCTATATTTACGGATCCGAAACGTGGACAAAAATCTGCCAGAATGCAAGTTGCTAAAATGACATTCCTCAGACCAATAGCAGGATATCAAAGAACAGACAAAAAACACAACACAGAAATAAGACAGCAACTAAAGGTAGAGGAATTAAACACAACAATGGTAAACTACAGAACAAACTGGAAAGAACACTCAGCAAGGATGAGTGAGAACAGAACACCAAAAGCAGTATACAACTCTAAATCAAGAGGATGAAGAAGTTTGGGAAGACCAAAGAAAAGATAGAAAGAACAGCAATTTGGAGTCGGAACAGGCTACCAAAAGGCCCTAAACCGTAGCGAAGAAGAAGAAGAATAAGAAGAAGAAAGAAGACTTCCAAATCACTGCTATTAAATTCAA
The DNA here is from genome assembly GCA_030220185.1 of Diploptera punctata. Lineage (NCBI taxonomy): Eukaryota > Metazoa > Arthropoda > Insecta > Blattodea > Blaberidae > Diploptera > Diploptera punctata. The sequence continues at coordinate 2,204,235 of JASPKZ010001204.1, read as the reverse complement.
CTCAGGTCCTCTACAAAATAAGATTACAGCCCAAAAACATAGTTTTTTAATTAAGTTAATTATTTAAAAAAACTGTAGATTTCTAGAACTTCACGGATAGGATTACAAGGGGATTTCAAGTAGAGAAGATTTGTGTCTGCTCCTGGAATGCCTAAATACCCTCCTTCAACATAAATGTCATATATAATAGCTTTGACGTTTAAATATTTTTCTTGCTTAGGGAAAACTCCATCTCACCGCTATGGCTTCCAGCAAATTTCTTTTTCTTAGTTTCCAACTGCAGTCATTAGATGGCAGCACTAAGTAAAGGGCAAAACTTTTTTGATATCAAATGATACCTTGCATAAAACCCTCTTAAATATTCCCCACAAAAAAAATTGTTTATTTAAAATTTGTTATTTTTAACTCTATGAACCCATTAAACGAGAAAATAAAATTATAATTGACAATATCTCAATTTGTAAATGCAAATAATAAGGGTTAATAAATTCTATCTTCAAGTCACAGTTAGTCCAAAAATTCTTGTGGTAACAGTGTATGAAACATTGGCTCTTCCAAATATTTGATATGGTAGCGAAGTACGGACATTGAAACAGAAGGATATACAGAGACTTAGATCTGCTGAAATGAAATACCTTCGGAGGACTGCAGATACACACTACTAGATCAAAAAAAAAAAATGAAGACATCTTAGAAGAATTACACATGGAACCTTTAGAAAACAAAATTTCTGATTATAAGTCAAGATGGATGCAACATGTTCATCGAATTTGAGATCACAGGATACCCAAACAAATGTTAAGCTATCAACCTGCAGGAAGAAGGAGACCAGGACGTCCACTCAAAGACTTTTTGATGGATTTTCTATTGAGACCGAAACAGATCAACAAATGGCCTAAATTCGTGAATGGACTACAATGTGTTTCCACAAAGACCTGCTACCAAAACAATGTAACTTTTCTTCGGGACGGAGGAGGACATCACAATCTGTTTGCGCTCCACGGTGTAAAACTGGAGATATTGGATCCAAATTCCGGTTCAGGCAAAAATTTAATCTTTTAACTCAAAAACCACTCTTGAGACCACTACATAAAATATTAAAATAATAAAATATGTGTCTGAGAACTCAGTCGTTCTCATTTGGGAAGGATTTCCGTTGAATCACGTCAATTAAATCACTTCAAAGGCTTTTCGGAACATGTTCCATCGTCGGCATTTAAAATGGTATCAATGTGTTAATTAAATCACTTTGAAGGCCTTTTGAAGTGATTTAACTGACCCCAATGATTTATCTTTCATGCCACATGTCCTATAGATGACACTTATTTTAACTTCAAGCGCGACAGGCCTTGAAGGCCCTAGGCCTACCAGCCGGCTTCTGCCCTCACGTCCACATGTGTTAATCACAGAGGTAGACGATCATCCAGCCAATGTAGGGGTGACATGTGGTCAGCATGTTGGGTCCCCCAGTCGTTATAGCTGGTTTTCTCAACCTGGAGTCGTTACTTATTGTAGATACCCAAACGCCTCACGATGCTGGGTGGGCACCGGTCCCATACTGGCCAAAATTCCATGAGAAAAAATTCTTCCCCATGGGGACTCGAAGCAGCGCAAGTAACGTAGCTTTGCGCCAAGGCTTCTTGAATTTAAAATTGGTTATTAATTAAAGTATGTTAAAATTTTACTTAAATGGGGCACGCCGTAGCGTAGTGGTTAAGGCACTGAGCTACTAGCCGAAGGATCGAGGGTTCAAGTCCCTTTGGGGTCAGGATTTTTAAACTGACCCAAACCCTCTGGCGGCACTATGGCCCTGGGGTCGACTCAGCCTCTAACGGAAATGAGTACCAGACGCTTATTCTGGAGTAAAGGCGGCCGTCACGCAGGGCTGACAACCCGGCTGACATAAAATGCCGATTGTCTAGAAAAAGTGTGAGCCTTAACCTCCTACTATCCCAAGGGCCTTCGAGCCTGTTGTGGGATCACTTTACTTAAAATATTTCTACTTTTTTACTCGGCTACGGCGTATTCCATGAGAACAATTTCTTCCCCTATGGGGACTCGAACCAGCGCAAGTCCCGTAGCTCTGCGCCAAGGCTTCATGTCTTAACCACTCGGCTACGGCGCGGGACGTCACTTATTTTTGCTACCCAAATTCCTCATGATGTTGAGTGGACATCGATCCCAAACTGATCAAAATTCCACAAGAACTTTTCCCCTCACGTATAATCTAACCAGCTTTGCAAGAATGCATGGTGTCTTAAACAGCTTGGCTATGACATGGAACCCATAACAATTGGGGCCCAAAAATGTTTCAACACCTAGCACTTTTGGCTGATTCCCTCCATCCATCCAATGGCTGATTGGCTCAAATTCGAGCTTTGACCTCCCTTAATTTCTGCCGCCAATCATTTCTATTTTGCGCAGCAAGCCTCCAGTTGCGACACTTGAGTAGGTTTGCAGCATCTTCCTTAATTGGGTTTCTGAACGTATTTGTTTCTACGGGGTAGGGATATCAACCCCACACCCAATTCCCAGCAATCCTGGGGGGGTCGATGATTTTCTGTTGGGGTTTTCTCTCTTAGCTGGTATGTCCAAATTTTTAAGCCTCGGGAACTCGCTATTCCGCCCCTGCACTTCTAATTATTAACCAGGAGCCACGACGAGGACGTGCTTGGCTGATTCCGTCAATATCTAATTTTTCGCATTATTTTAAACCAAATAAACTACAAATGTAGTGAAGAAACAGGTTGAGGTATTTTTGTTTCCTTCACCATGGCTGTTTTAATTTATAATCATCAATGCTTGTTGAGCATGTCACGTCAGTGTAGGAGGTCTTCAAATTAAAGTCTTTGTGCTAAACTGGTCCATTACCTTCCACGGGCCGAAGACGTTTAGTTAGCGTAGCTTCTTGTGTCTACAATTTTCAACTGGAAACTCTCCAAACAGATAACTAATTTCATCAAAGTAAGCCATATTTTAGTGTTTACTATTCTAGCCTCCAATTCCGAGGTTTACGGTTACAATCTGGCCAGAGTCGATGGAATTTTAAGGCTGTAAAAGTCGTGAACATGGGTTCATTAGGAAGGGAAAATAAAGTCACGGATCCAGTCTCGTATATTTATGGAAGGTACTAGAACATCAAGATTGTAATAAGTAATAAAAGCGAAATTTGCCTCCTTTTTCACGCCTAGATTTGAATTCCGACGCTAATGATCTGATCTGTATGGACTCTTACTTAAAGGGAGGAAGGAGATTACGAGTATTTGAGAATAAAGTTCTTAGGGCAATTTTTGGTCCAAAGAGAGATGAACAGACAGTTGAATGGAGAAGTATCGTACATTTATGGAAGGTACAAAACCATCAAAATTTAATAACTAATAAAAGCGAAATTTTCCTCCCTTTTCACGCCTAGATTTGAATTCCGACGCTAATTACCTGACCTGTGTGGACTCTTACTTTTTCAAACGAGGAAAGGAGATTACCAGTATTTGAGATTAAAGTTCTTAGGAAAATTGTTGGTCCAAAGAGAGATGAACGGGCAGGTGAATGGAGAAGTCTCGTATATTTATGGAAGGTACAAAACCGTCAAGATTGTAATAACTAATAAAAGCGAAATTTTCCTCCCTTTTCACGCCTAGAATTGAATTCCGACGCTAATGACCTGACCTGCATGGAAAGGAGATTACCAGTATTTGAGAATAAAGTTCTTAGGAACATTTTTGGTCCAAAGAGAGATGAACGGACAGGTGAAAAGAGAAGTATCGTATATTTATGGAAGGTACAAAACCATCAGGGTTGTAATAATTAATAAAAGCGAAATTTCCCACCTTTTCAACTCCTAGATTTGAATTCCGACGCCAATGACCTGACCTGTATGGACTCTTACTTTAAGGGAGGAAAGGAGATTACGAGTATTTGAGAACAAAGTTCTTAGGGAATTTTTTGGACCAAAAAGAGATGAACAGACAGGCGAATGGAGATGAGTACACAACAGCTTGCTACAAGGTGTTTATAAGAAGCCAGATATAATAAGAACAGTTAAATCTCGTAGACTGCGATGAATGGGGAATGAAAGGAGTATTGTTGAAAAAGTGGTATAAATTGGTATAAATTATACTAGGATCTGTTGGAAAGCATTAGCTCAGTATAGGGATGTATGGAGAGCACGGCCATGAATATCTGGGTTCGATAGTGCAAGTGTTTAATTAGTTAGGAAGTTACTTAAACACAAATTCTCGAACCTTGGTTTCTGTATGTTAGATCTTGTAGCATTTTGTTCAATCATTTATTGACAATAAATTGTATAACTGCAAATTAAAGAAGGACTTTTACATTTCATGAGCGAATACACTTGGCTTAAAAAAAAACTTTTGATTTGCTTGCTAGCTTTTCCTCTAACGTGAATTAAAGATTATTTTTTTCGCTCAGTGCCAAGTGGCAGAATAATAATTTCTGAATCTAACTGTAAAGACAATGGGAACCTCTTTAATCAGATAGCCTACAAATGCTGGCAATTTTTTCTCTCTGTCTCTACGGGCTGCACATGATGTGTATGTCTTTCTATGCGACTCCCTCCCCCTGGAAAATTTTCCAGAGGGAAAATGTTCTGTTATAACATCCTCTCAGCGTCACCCATATAGAAAGAGAGAAAAAAGCAGAGAATAATGCATAATTCGCTCATAAAATATGTCGGGGTCTCTAGAATTGAACGCCATCCTTCAAAAGCTATAGGGGGACCCTAAGGTCTTGATTTATTGGGCAATAAAGTATTATAATTAAACGCGAGGCAAGCTCCGGTGGTGTCACTCCGGCCAGGATCTATAAATCTCCCTTGGGGCCACCGCTGTTGCCGTGGCTCGTTCGTTCTACATCCAGAAGGTGTCTCCCAGGCGCACAACAATGCCTAATCGTGTCTTGCTAAGAAGTCGCTCACAAATTTAAAACTCGCTAACGAGATTTTATTAAAAACTCTGTGTTTTAAGATTTCAAGTTTCTTTTCCCAATAAAGACAATTTTAACTTCGAATTACAATTTCTTAAGATTACAATATTGTGATATACGATATTCCGATTCTAATTTGGCGTCATGAAATAAAACGCGGACTAGTGGTTATGCTCCTTGCCTCTGGTCCCGAGGGTCGCGGGTTCAAACCCGGCCGGGGTCGATGGATTTTTTTAGGATGGAAAAATCCAAGGAGCAAGTCCTCCGGGAGGGACTTTAAGCCGTGGGTCCCGAGTCTGAAGAATTTCAGGCTCGTAAAAGATCTTTAAGCCTGAATGAAAAGGCATCTAAGCAAAACTTACCGAATCTTTCCGTCTTAGTAGTACCTTGGTTTCCTGGATGTCAGTATGAGGCGGAACGCTGACCACGGACCACTCAACTGACATCTATACGAAAACAAGTGTAACTAAATTAGTATGGTTCAAATTCTTCCCTGTAGGGGGAGAGCGCCCCCTCCATGGTATCTTTACCTTGTCGTGGTGGAGTGGCTTGTGTGCTTAAATGATCCTGAGAGCTATGCCGGCGGTAGCATTGCTGCCGATAGGGTTACCCATGCCGGACTGGTCGAAGGTGATAAGCCAGACGAAATAAGTACCTTGGTCGAAAGAGTGACGATCTTTCACCGTAAAAATACAACCGTCAAGAAAAGCGGACATGGGTTCTACTGGGGTAAAATTTTCCGGAGGTCAAATAGTCCCCCATTCGGTTCTCCGGGCGGGGACTACTTATTGGAAAGCATTAGCTCAGGATAGGGATGTATGGAGAGCTTATGTCCGTGCGGCCATGAACCTACGGGTTCGATAGTGCCAGTGAGTAAGTAAGTAAGTAAGGGGGAGAGCGCCTAAATCTCTGTTAAGGAAAATATGGACTTACAAGAAGAAGAAGAAGAAATAAAACTGTATAAAATCAAGGATTTAGGCCTATATAAAAACGTATCAATATATTAATAATAATATCAATTTAACTAGCTAATGGCCGGCGTGCGCTGCTCCGCCTAAATAAATGAAAATTAAGAGTTCTTTTACGTTTAGCACAAATGAGTTGAAAGATGAAAATTAATGTACTTCTTATGTTCCCACCACAGGCCTCGGGAGGCCCTTGGGATAGTAGGATGTTAAGGCTCTCACTTTTTCTAGACAATTGGCACTTGATGTCAGCCGGATTGTCAGCCCTGCGTTACGGCCGCCTTTACCCCCAGAACAAGCATCTGGTACTCATTTCAGTTAGAGGCTGAGTCGACCCCAGGGCCATGATGCTACCAGAAGGTTTGGGTCAGTTTAAAAATCCTAACCCCACCGGGACTTGAACCCTCGACCTTCCGGTTTGTAGCGCACTGCCTTAACCACTACGCTACGGCGTGCCCCATTCCGATAATTCTTCTCCTTATTCCAATCTTAATTCATTTTTATTGGTTAAAAGAGTTCCTAGATTCATTAACAATGTCAAAATTATAACTCCCCATAGCAATTTTTTGATCCGGTAGGTAAATTTTCCAAGAAACAGTCATCAATTTGGTCTTATTTCCATTTAGGCCTATCTCCAGTCTATGTTTACATGGTAGTTGGTCTTTATTTAACTTATGTCGCAAATGGTAGTCAATGACCAATCACGTTTCAATGAATTCTATTTTACACCAATGACAGTCGTGTTTCACCTCGTTCTTTATCGATTTCTCTTTATCAGCTCCTGCTTTTGTGATAAAGAAAGCTCCTCCTTTTTTAATATTCTGAACAGGTTAGGCCATTATTTTTCTCCAACAAATACATTGAATATAGCAAATAATGAATAGATTCAGTGATTTTACTGAGTTGTTTATTCAAAATATAAATGATTAACCTATAATGTTGATTATAATAGTTTGATGTGTTTCATTATTTCTCCACTAGAGTGCATTCTTACAATATTGCGATCCTATTTGGCAATAAATAATATGATCGAGTTGCAGTAATTGTACATAACCTCACATTTCTAATTTGTTTTCAAACATCGCCGTTTACATTAACTATATAAATATTTTAAAACATCGGTAACTATATTCAAGTAATTATTTCTTTATTAAACAGCCTAATTTTATTCGTTAAATAGTCCTAACAAATGCCACTCTTGATTTACAAAGCCTGTAGATAAATTGACTCCTCACTTCGTGAGTCGTGAATTTATCGATAATTCGGAAATTACTCTTGGCATTACTTATGATTAATTGATGGTTCCTGATTTTTCCTTCTCTAATAATATCGACTTGGTTCAATTCCATTTTAGTTAATTTGTACAACTGTATGGATCATGATTTAAAGAATAAATAATAGTTTTAAAAAAACTGAAACAACAGGCTTTATTAGAAAACCGAACTAAAAAATGAAAAATTATCTTAATTTCAAACTCGCTTGGGATAAAATTAAAGTGGTCAACAAAAAAAATCATCTCCAACATATCTAGAATAAAACTAGAGTTATCTACAAAAAAAATTATCATCAAAAGCGTCTGGTGCTCTATATCAATTAATATATTTGATAATAAATAGATATTGGTAAAAGTGAAGTCTCTAAGAAGAAAACGTAAAAACCATAAAAAGCACCCCACGCTTTTGATGGTAAAATTATTTTTTTGTAGATAACTCTAGTTTTATTCTAGATGTGTTGGAGATGAATTTTTTGTTGACCACTTTAATTTTATCCCGCGTGTTGGAAATTAAAATTATTTTTCATTTTTTAGTTCGGTTTTATAATAAAGTGTATTGTTTTAGTTCTTTTTAAAATTATTATTAATTTTTTTATTTTTTAGTTTGGTTTTCTAATAAAGCGTGTTGTTTTAGTTTTTGTAAGTAGCTAAAATTAATACTCTTCTAAACAAAATCATTCGGGCCGGTTTTGAACGAGCGACCAATGGATTACTGAAATTATATACCACTATAGTCCACCACTCTACCAACTGAGCTGCCAGAGGATATAATATTAATTTCTAACAAGGATGGACTAAAAAGTCGGTAAGTCCGCAACCTATTATATATTACATATTATTTATGAAATTACCTGTGTATTGGAGAAGAAAAGGAAAATATAAATTTCAACAATGGAGAAGAACTAAAACCTAGTATTGAATGTACTTATTTAGGAACAAAATTAGACCATTCAGGTGATAACACAGTGGAAATTAAAAATAGAATCGCACAAACAAAACAAGCAATAAATGCTTTAAACTCTGTTTGGTGGAGCAAAAATATTACAAAGAATAGAAAATTACAAATATATCAAACCATAATTCAGAGCATTTTAACATATGGTGCTGAAGCTGTCAAATTCCTACCAGGGAAATGAAAAGAATTTTAAGTACAGAAATGGATGTTTTAAGAAGATCAGCTGGAAAATCTAGAATGGATAGAATAAAGAAATAAGGGAAATTATGGGTGTACAAGAGGAGTCGGACTTCATAGACATTATAGAAAAGAAAAGATTACAATGGTATGGCCATGTAGAAAGAATGCCAGAACAAGGATTGCCTAAAATAGTTATGGAATGGATCCCAATGGAAAGGAGGATGAGAGGAAGACCGAAGAAAACTTGGATAGAAGTGGTATAAGCAGCCATGGATATCAGAGGAATGGAGGAAGATCAATGGATGTACAGAGAGGAATGGCGTTTGGTTTCCGGAAGACGGCGGCAGCTGCAATGATACCGGATGATGATGATGATGATGATTGTATGGGGTATATACATAGAAGTCTGTAGATTGGATGTTGAAAGATGGTGCAGATGTGGATTAGACAGTTATGTAGAGCCGCCACTGAGCTGCAAGAAAGGTGATAGCTACGTACACACACAGCATTATTATAAAAGAAGTGGAGACGTAAATCATAGCGAGCGATGTGACCGGCTACACTACTGTGCCAGAAAGATCTCAAGGCGTCAGCTGCTGACCCGGCTCGGCTTCCAATCACCCCACGATTGATTTAATGTCCCCCTGACACATGAATAACTCCCGAAATGCTCCAGCTTTGAGCTTATTTTTTGCTCAAAATTATTTTTGTTTCATGTCTAAACCAGATTTAACGTACGGCCAACTGTGACAAAGAATTACATTTGTTATATATGTGGATACAGCATAAACGACAAATTTCATTCAACGTGAAAAATGGCAACACATAATAATAATAATAATAATAATAATAATAATAATAATAATAATAATAATAATAATAATATAATAATGGCAATATTATTATTATTATTATACCAATCCAAAATGCAAATGTATATTCACTAAATTTTGCAGCTGAGCACAAGATCACGGTGACATAGAATATATGGCTAAAAAACTAAAAGAAGAATATGAAAAATGGGGATTTTATATGAACATTAAGAAAACTAAATATCTGTGTATAGGAGAAGAAATGGAAAATATAAATTTCAGCAATGGAGAAGAACTAAAACCTAGTATTGAATGCTCTTATTTAGGAGCAAAATTAGACCATTCAGGCGATAACACAGTGGAAATTAAAAATGGAATCGCACAACAAAACAAGCAATAAATACTTTAAACTCTGTTTGGTGGAGCAAAAATATTACAAAAAATAGAAAATTACATATATCCATCCATAGTAATTCTGCCCGAAGGCAGGTCCTTCACTGCAATCATAGCATTTTCATGTCACGCTTTGCAGCTTTACTAGGGAATTGTAGGTGTGGTAGCTTCCCGTTGCTTTCCATACAGGTGAAGGATGATGATGACCATATGATTTCGGGGACCGTTTGGGCCTTAACATTTTCCTGACATTTGTCTTACAGGTGAGGAAAAACCCCGATAAAAACCTCATCCAGAAAAACTGCCCCGACCGGCGATCGAACCCGGGCCCGCTGCGTGACAAGGCAGTAAGCTACCTCGAGACCACAGCGGTAGACAATTACAAATATATCAAACCGTAATTCAGAGCATTTTAACATATGGTGCTGAAATCTGGCAAATCCCTACCAGGGAAATGAAAATAATTTTAAGTGCAGAAATTGACGTTTTAAGAAGATCAGCTGGAAAATCTAGAATGAATAGAATACAAAATAAAGAAATAAGGAAATTATGGGTGTACAAGAGGAGCTGGACATCACAGACATTATAGAAAAGAAAAGATTACAGTGGTATGGCCATGTCAAAAGAATGCCAGAGCAAAGATTGCCTAAAATTGTTATGGAATGGATCACAATGGAAAGAAGGAAGAGAGGAAGACCGAAGAAAACTTGTATAGAAGTGGTACAAGCAGCTATAAATATCAGAGGATTGGAGGAAGATCAATGGATGGACAGAGAGGAATGGCGCTTGGTTCCGGAAGACGGCGGCAGCTGTCATGATACCGTATTATTATTATTATTATTATTATTATTATTATTATTATTATTATTATTATTATTATTATCATCATTACGGAACGCTGACCACGTACCACTAAAAATGACATCTATACGAAAACAAGTGTAACTAAATTAGTATGGTTCAAATTCTTCCCTGTATGGGGAGAGCGCCTAAATCTCTGTAAAGGGAAAACATAGGCTTATAATACAATACAATTATTATTATTATCATCATCATCGATGGATATGGATTTCTTGAGGAAAGCAGCAAGATGTTCAAAATTAGAAAACATAAGAAATCCTGTCATACGAGAAAAAATGAATATTAAGATATTCAATAGTAGATTATATTAGATATAAGCAATTAAATTGATATGGGCACGTACAAAAAATGCAAGAAGAAAACATTGGAATGGAATCCACCTGGAAGAGGAAGGAAAGAAATACCTCGAAACTCGTGGGGCAAGAAATAAGAAGGGGAAAGAGAACAAGAGGACTGGAGGACATGGAATGGATAGATAGAGAGGAGTGGAGAAGAAAACTAAAACTTTGGGCACAGAAAGATGTGTAAACATTAAAAATCTGTATATAAATAGAAATATTATTATTATTATTATTATTATTATTATTATTATTATTATTATTATTATTATTATAAACAATGATGGCGCAGTTAAATAAAAATACTAACTCACTGAAAAATATGAATGGATTGAGTCGACTCTTTCCGCTGTATGTAAGTTGGGTTCCTGTTATTATTTTCATTATGATCCCTTCAACAGAACTGGTGGTTCATTTGTCTAGCGCCGACAAAATTCCCTACAGAAAAAAAAATATAAAGGCTGTAAACCCAGCAGCCAATACATATCATTCTTCTCTGTCCACGAACCATCAGTGGCAATCATTTTCTTCACGGCTCAGCCATCAATCTCCAACACCCCCTTTTACTAGATCCGCATCCCCGCCTCATCGACGCCAGCCACGTCACCTTGTCCCTCATCAGTGATTGACCATAAATTGTCAGAGGGTGCCATTTACTTTATATCGTTGCAACCCCATTGTCACTCTTAGTGGAAGACATAAATCATGTCTCAGACAGTCCTCTTCGTGGGAACTAGCACCACCTGGTCTCTTTCGCCCACATTAACTGCTTCCATACAACAATAATGCCTTTGTTCTACTTAAAACTAGCGTGAAATCAGAAAATGGCGTAAAATTCTTACCGCTTTTTCAAAATTACATAATTTTTAACATATTGCAATTGAGTCAATACTAATAAAATTCATTGTTAAAACCGTTGAGGTGGAGAGTCATAAAATAAAATAAGTTAAAATATACCTTCTTAGGTAAAATCCGCCGTCCTCAACTTATAAAATATGTAATCTTTATGCCTGTAGGCCTTTCAGAACATCCGTTCCATCTTCAGCAGGTCACTCTTCGTTACAACATCCAGTATGATGGTTAAAGCTGCTGGTCCTAATGTCACAACAAAGCCACATTAGGACCAGCAGCATCAACCACCATACTGGATGCTGTAGCGAAGAGTGAACTGCTGAACATGGAACGGATGTTCTGAAAGGCCTACAGGCATAAATATTACATATTTTATAAGTTGAGGACGACGGATTTTACCTAAGAAGGTATATTTTAACTTATTTTAATGTATTAATATGTAATTTAATACCTAACTGACACAATCGAACCCAAAGTTTCATGGACGCGCGGACATAAGCTCTCTATACATCCCTATCTTTAACTTTTTTCCAATCATTCCGCTGTATAACTCACTTCTCTCAAATTATGGCCAATGTCTTTCTATCATTTCATTCTTATCTATCTATCTATAATAGCATAGCCCATTGTCGAGCCATACCCTCTCCTTTGTAAGGAGTCACTAGACCAAGTTAATATTTTCTAGTTACCTTATTTGCTCATAGATGTCACGGATGGCATGCGGTTAACACTACCGACCTAATGAGACATATAACGGGCAACCAAGACATTACAATGTCATTGATGTAGGTAAACTTTGTTTAGAGGTCTCTTTATTCGGGCTTAAGGATCTTTTACGAGCCTGAAAATTTCAGACTCGGCACCCACGGCTTAAAGTCCCTCCTCGAGGACTTGCTTCTTGGATTTTTCCGTCCTAAAAAAAATCCATCGACACCGGCCGGGTTTGAACCCGCGACCCTCAGAGGCAAGGAGCATAACCACTAGCCCACCGCGGTCACCATTTCATTCTTAGCATATCTGCTAATAGGTTTCATTATGATTTTCCTACAAGGAAATTACATGCCTCTCTTTCATTCACCACTCGTGTCACATGTTCTGCCAATAATAGTCTACGATAATTCCAAAATAAACTTAATAAATTCAGCTATTTTATCGGTCTTAGTGGGCTAGTGGTCAACATACTCGCCTCCAGTTCCAAGGGTCGCGGGTTGAAATCCAGTCGGGTTCAATGGATTTTTATGATGGGAAAATTAATGGTCAAATCCTCCGATAGGGCTTTAAGCCGTGGATCTCGAGTCGGAAGATTTTCGAGCTGGTAAAAGAACCTTAAGCTTAACTAAGCACATCTCATAAAAAATTAATCGCCTTTCGAATCTAAGTAATATCTGAGTTGCCTACCAGATGTCTCATTAGAGCGATAGGCTAACTACATGTCACTTGCTGACATCTGTAGGGAAATAAGCATAATTAAATTATGCTTAGTTATGTAATTTCCGATAGGGAGCATTCTTGTCCCCACATCGGTGAGATGGGTATAAAGTACGTCATGGAACAAACATAATTTACCCTAACTGGAAACTGGAACAGTTTGTGTCTTAGGAGAACATTAACTTACATTTTTTGTTAAATTCTGTAGCTGGGGCTAATCTATCTTCTATCTATCTATCTACATAAACAAAAATGTAAATGATAGTTTGTTTAAAATCTTAAATCTCCGAAAGTTCATTGGTTAAGGCACTAAGCTACAAGCCGGAAGGTCCAGGGTTCAAGTCCCAGTGGAGTCAGGATTTTTTTAAAACTGACCCAAACCTTCTGGCGGCACCATGGCCCTGGGGTCGACTCATCCTCTAATGGAAACGAGTACCAAACACTTGTTCTGGGGGTAAAGGCGGCCGTCACGCAGGGCTGACAACCCGGCTGACATCAAATGCCGATTGTCCAGGAAAAGTGGGAGCCTAACCTCCTACTACCCCAAGGGCCTCCTGAGGCCTGTAGTAGGATTGCTTTACTTTTTACTTTACATATATTTTTTTTTTTCTCATGTAAAGTGTTTTTATGCTGTATATTATGTTCTAATACCATTAGGTGTAAGAGTTCATCTGAAATGAAAATTTAAAAATCGATCTAGCGGTCTCAATTTTCGATGTTTCACGACGAATCTCGGTATATTTTATAAAAATAATCCGAGGTAGGTACTATAAAAAAATCAGCGAAATCCGATCATTAGTAATGGGGGTTCAGCAGATATTCTAAATTAAACATTTACTCTAGCAACCGCCAATTTCGTTGCGATGTATAACTTTGTACATACCTACACATTTCCATGTACGGCTGGTGTTTAATCATTATTATCTACCGCTGTGGTCTCGAGGTAGCGTGCTGCCTTGTTACGCAGCGGGCCCGGGTTCGATTCCCGGTCGGGACAGGCTCCAGGGTGAGGTTTTTTCGGGGTTTTTCTCACCTGTGAGACAAATGTTAGGAAGCCCAACGGTCCCTGAAAATCATCGGCCACTATCATCATCATTATCGTTATCATCCTTATCAATTCACCGGTGTGGAAAACAACGGGAAGCTACCACACCTATAATTACCTAGTAAAGCTGCAAAGCATAACATGAAAATGTTATGGTTGCAGTGAAAACCCTGCCTTAGGGCAGAACACTATACAGAATACAATACTATAAAATATTAGGTGTAGGAGTTCACCTCAAACAACAATTTAAAAATCATTAAATGTATTTTAGCTTTTCGAGGGTATGAGCCACTAAGGGTAAAAATCCAATTAGAGAATAAAATAATAGAATAGGTGAGCAATTTTAATTACCTGGGATACAATGTATCATATAGGCCGAGAAAAAGTGAAGATATTGAAAACAAAATAAATAAATTTAATTATACGTGTGGCCCCATAAAATGAAGTCTCAATGGAACCAGAAAGAATACACTTTTAAAATTTTATAAAACAATGGCGTTTCTAACACTACTATATGAATCGGAACACTGGGTCTTAACCAAGAACCAGGAACGAAGAATTGAGACGTCAGAAATGAGGTTTCTGAGGAGTGTAGCTGGCTGTACAATAACAGATCGAAAACGAAATGAAAATATAGGAAGTGAATTAAATATATTCAAAGTATAAGATAGAATTGCACAATACAGAGATGAATGGATGGATTACATCAATAGAATGAATAACAATAGAATTCCGAAACAGATTCTTCATTTCAAACCACTAGGACGAAGAAATGTTTGAAGACCCAGTAAAAGGTGGACAGACCAATTGTAGCATGAGATTGGAACAGACCTTAAGGTCTAATTCTTGATGATGATGATTATTATTAAATTTATTTAGGCGTAAAATAAAATAAGTTAAAATATACCTTCTTACACAAAATCCGTCGCCCTCAACTTATAAAATATGTATTCTTTATGCCTGTAGGCCTTTCAGAACACCCGTTCCATCTTCAGCAGGTCCCTCTTCGCTACAACATCTAATATGATGGTTGATGCTGCTGGTCCTAATGTGGTGTTGTCGTGACTAAAGCTTCTTCCTGACGATATCGTATAGTGGGTTGTTTAGTCTGGGAGTGCTTTCATTTATTAAAAGCTTGTCTATTTCCTTGACTATTTAACTCATGCCCCAAATGGGAGTCAATGACCAATCACGTTTCAATGATTTCTGTATTACAACCAATCAGAGACGTGTTTCACGAAATAATTATCAACGTTAGGATTATCATATATTAAGCAAAGCTCCTCCTTTTTAATATTCTGAACAGGTCTGACCGTTATTTTGCAGTGACTGAGCCTATAACAAATACGGCTACCAGATTGTATATAATAGTGCTTACATGTCAACATTTGTAGCAATTGATTATACCACCAAAAAAAGAAACCACTGTTTGCACTTTCTTAAATGTATACGACATCAAAAATGAATTAATATACAGATTGATGTGTTTCATTTTTTCTCCACTAGAGAGCATTCTTACAATATTGCGTTCCTTTGGCAATAAATAGTATGATCTGGTTGCAGTGATAAACAAAAGAAGCAGTAGAAGCGTAGGCTACCTATCGTTTCTCATTAGTTTTCAAACATCACCGTTTACTTTAAATATAAAAATATTTTTAAATAACTGTAGTTAAATAATGATTTGTGAGTAAACAGCTTTATTTTATTCGTTAAATAGTCCTAACAAATGCCACTCTTGATTTCCAAATTCTCTAGATAAATTCACTCCTCACTTCGTGAGTCGTGAATTTATCGATAATTTGGAAATCACTCGTGGCATTACTTATGATAATTTCCAGATCATACTGGATGTTGTAGCGAAGAGGGACCTGCTGAAGATGGAACGGATCTTCTGAAAGGCCTACAGGCATAAAGAATACATATTTTATAAGTCGAGGACGACGGATTTTATCTTTTATCTCCTACACAGGCCTAGAAGGCCCTTAGCCTACCATCTGGCTGCTGGCCTCACAACCACATGTGTCAATTCAGAGGTATATGGTCAACAGCCAGTGTAGGGGTGACATGTGGTCAGCATGTCGAGTCCCCCAGCCGTTATAGCTGGTTTCCTCAAACTGCAGCCGCTATTTATTGTAGCTACCCAAATGCCTCACGATGCTGGGTGAGCACCTGTCTCATACTGGCCGAAATACCATGAGAAAATGTCTTCCCCATGGAGACTCGAACCAGCGCAAGTCCCGTAGCTTTGCGTCAAGGCTTCCTGCCTTAACCACTCGGCTACGGCGCGGGACACGGATTTTACCTAAGAAGGTATATTTTAACTTATTTATTTTATGACTCTCCACCTCAACGGTTTTAACAATAAATTTTACTAGTATTGACTTATTTAGGCGTAGCAGCGCACGCCGGGTATTAGCTAGTGTATACATTTAGTATTTTTTTGTTATAAAGTTCCTGTATTTTAGCAATAAACAAGAAATAGTGATATTTCAATCGATTCTCTTTGAACATAACTCAGCAATTAAGTACGAGACTTCCTCTTCACGCGTTTAGCGTAATGAACAGTTGAACATCGGGGTGGATGACGAATCCTGGAATATTGCGCGTCAGTCAACATCTGTTACGTTGTCGCACACGGTAAACATTGATCGTGTCAAGGTGAAGGGGTGGGGGGGAAGCGAGCGCCTTCTTCAAACTCTAGTCTCTAGTTCACTTACTACATAAATTATATAAGCTAATCTGAACTTACCAAAATGTGCTAATCTTTCATTCAGCATGACTCCAAATTCTTGTTATCATCAACAAAAACCAACGCTTATTTTAACTAACTAACTCACTGGCACTATCGAACCGGTAGGTTCATGGCCGCGCAGACATAAGCTCTCCATACATCCCTATCCTGAGCTAATGTTTTCCAATCATCCCCTGTATAATCTAAAAAGTGATCCCACAACAGGCCTCAGGAGGCCCTTGGGGTAGTAGGAGGTTAAGGCTCCCACTTTTTCTAGATAATCGGCACTTTATGTCAGCCGGGTTGTCAGCCCTGCGTGACGGCCGCCTTTACCCCAGAACAAGCGTCTAGTACTCATTTCAGTTAGAGGCTGAGTCGACCCCAGGGCCATAGTGCCGCCAGAGGGTTTGGGTCAGTTTAAAAATCCTGACCCCAACGGGACTTGAACCCTCGACCCTCCGGCTTGTAGCTCAGTGCCTTAACCACTACGCTACGGCGTGCCCCTCTGTATAATCTACTTCCCTCAAATCATAGTTAATGTTATTCTTCCACCTCATTCTTGGTCTACTAACTGGGCGTTTTCCGTCTGGTTTTCCTACAACAAACTTCCATGCACGTCTTTCATTCCCCATTCGTGCCACATGTCCTGCTCATCGCAGTCTACGAGACGTAACTGTTCTTATTATATCTGGCTTCCTGTAAAGAACATGTAGTTCATTGTTAGGTAGTCTTCTCCATTCACCTGTCTGTTCATCTCTCTTTGGTCCAAAAATTTTCCTAAGTAATGGGGCACGCCGTAGCGTAGTGGTTAAGGCACTGAGCTACAAGCCGGAGGGTCGAGCGTTCAAGTCCCGTTGGGGTCAGGATTTTTAAACTGACCCAAAAACACTCTGGCGGCACTATCGCCCTGGGGTCGACTCAGCCTCTAACTGAAATGAGTACCAGACGCTTGTTCTGGGGGTAAAGACGGCGGTCACGCAGGGCTGACAACCCGGCTGACATAAAGTGCCGATTGTCTAGAAAAAGTGGGAGCCTTAACCTCCTACTACCCCGAGGGCCTCCGGGCCTGTTGTGGGATCACTTTACTTTACTTTATTCTCAAATCTCATTTCCTCCCTTAAAGTAAGAGTCCATGTTTCACACCCATATAACATAACTGGTAGAATAATAGTTTTATATATTTTCAGTTTAACGTTTTTTCAAAGGAGTTCGGACGTCAAAAGACTCTGTAATGCATAATAGCACGCATTTCCAGAATTGAGCCTATTTTTAATTTCATTTTGCACCTCATTCCTACTATAATTTGTAATTTAAATTGTACTCCATTCTCTTTTAATTTTCACTTTTGCCATCAGGGGAAAAAAAAAAGAAAAAAAGGTGAAATTAATATCCTTAACATTATTTGAACACGTAATAGTAAACAATTGACTATTTGGCTGATATGAAGTGAGATATACAATAGGGGCTGTCACAGCTATTAAAACAGACTGTTGAGGGTCTAGTCTAACCAGCAGGCGTCGGTACGTGCGTACGTACGGTGTGTTGTGTGAGGTGTGTAGTGTGCCCGGCAGGGGGCACACATTCACGACGTTGGGGTTCTCTTGCCCTAAAAATTAAATCCTAGGAAATACTCCAGAGAAAATCATTCGGCTAGAAATATTTCGTACAACTAACACAAGTTTAAAATATTTATAGTGGATTCAAAACTTTAAATTCCACTCATTAAGTTTTACTTTCAAGGGAGGTAGAAATTGAAATGGAACATGCAATCTTAATTGCTTGAATTGTCTAACCCAGTACATGACCGTTTGGAATAAGCTCCATATATCCCTATCCTGAGCAAATTTTTCCAGTCTTTTCTTGTATAATTTACCTCTCTCTAATCATGGTTAGGCTATTGTTATTCTCTTACCTCATTCTTAGTCTAATTACCGGGCTTTTCTTCTGATTTCCCTAAAAGGATTTTACATTACCCCTATTCCCCCATTCGTGCTGAATGTCCGCCCGTCGCAGTCTGCGAGACTTACTCTTCTTATTATATCTGGTTTCTCATAATTCCGCCAGAATAAATAAAACATTATTATTATTATTATTATTATTATTATTATTATATTATACTTCATTCGGAATTGAAACGAACACCAACGTGGACAGAAACCACATGATTACAGTGTCAGGCACTTCACTCTGCTACGCTGATGGAGAGATACTGGGAAGCAAGAGACAAACTTTCTGTTTTGCTATAATGTTTTATTGTTTTAATTTATTTTTATATTATTTGTTTTCTCATAATTATGGACAATGGCTTCTGTCAAGTCCCTTACATTTGTATTATAATTTTTTTTTTTTAAATTGCGGATGAGCCCATGTAGGACTACGCAAAGTACTTAGAGGCGTTTCCTTTCAGCCCATATTTATTTCATTCTTTTGCTATGAGCTTGTTTTCTATCATCTGTGCAAGTTCCAGTTTTTTTCTTCGGTTTGTCCTCTTGGTCAACTTGCCACTTATTCACCTTAATTCTAAATATATCTCTGTTTAGGATATCTTCTTTAGTAATTCCTGCCAATTTTAAGTCCTTTTTGACTTCATCAATCCACTTCATAGCATCCACTGGAGCTTTACTTCTGTTTTCGTAGAATTCTATTATCTGTTTTGTAAGCCTATTTGAGTTTATTCGTTTAATATGGCCATAAAATGTTAACCATCGTTTTCTAATATTACTATGAATGTCTGTATATATTTTTATTTCCTTTTTACTTCTCAAACTAAATGTTTCATCTATGACTTGTGGACCTAAAACTTTTCTTATAATTTTTGCATTCTTTTTTCACTACATTTTCGATTCACTATATTATTATTATTATTATTATTATTATTATTATTATTATTATTATTATTATTATTATCATCATCATCATAGTACATTCACGAATTTAGGCCATTTGTTGACCTGTTTCGGCCTCAAGAGAAACACCATCCAGAAGTCTTTTGAGTGGACGTCCTGGTCTTCTTCTTCCTGCAGGTTGATATCTTAACATTTGTTTGGGTATTCTGTGATCTTCCATTCGATGAACATGTTGCATCCATCATGACTTATAATCAGAAATTTTGTTTTCTAAAGATTCCATGTGTAATTCTTCTAAGATGTCTTCATTTTTTTTGTGATCTAGTAGTGTGTATCCTGCAGTCCTCCGAAGATTCTTTGCTGTGGGTCGTCATATTTCAATTCCTTCTGGCTTTTTTCGTGTTGAGACTTGAAAGTAGTTTTGAAGTTCCTTAGGACAGGTTACTGGCCCGACGCTAAGTAGTCCAGTGGTAGGGCTGCTACCTTTTAGTCTCTGGACAGACATTAGGATACTGCATTTACTCAGTACCTGATGGAACGGTTATACCGCCGTGACTCGGTCCTCAGAGCCTCGTTTGTGAAAACGGGTTGTACCACGAGAAGGTGAGGATGAGAATTAGGTAGGAGAGGTTATACACACGTCACTACCCTTTACAACCCTATTATTATTATTATTATTATTATTATTATTATTATTATTATTATTATTAGTATTATTATTATTATTATTATTATTAATGATCATGTATCGATTCACTATATCATTATTATTATTATTATTGTTATTATTATTAATGATCATGTAGTTCACTGTTATGTAGTCTTCTCCATTTAGCGCGACCATGAACCTATGGGTTTGACAGTGCCAGTGAGTTACTTAGTTAGTTATAAGTAGGTAATACATCTCTTACACGTTACCAATTATTAAGATCATTAGCGTTGCAATTCTAAACTGGACATGAAAGTGCCGATAGAGGCTTCTTATTTCAGACTTGAATTAATTTCATGAGTGATAAATCTTCGCCACGGGACCCACGAATTTACTTCCCTTTCGAAGGAAACCATACTCTGGATTTTTACTCCTTGAAAAAACCCAACGATCTCTTCCGTGTAAGAAGCGCGAACCTCCATGCAAAAACATATATAATCTACTTCCCTCAAACCATGCTTAATATTATCTCACCTCATTCTTGGTCTGCCAACTGGGCGTATTCCCCACACCTCTTTCATTCCCCATTCAACAGAAAATATGGGCATCTTTACCAAAAATGCTAGAATTATTCTTAAATAAAAACATATATAATTAAACAATCTGTAGGCTTAATAAAAAAGTTAAATTATTATCACAGAAATACATAATCCCAACCAATAATGGACAAGCAAGATAAAATGAATATAAATATTATTTTATCTAATATATTAAGTATATTTGACTTCCCATCAAAGAGTTTGTACTTACACGATAAATAATTTTCATAAGTAATGTCACGAGTGATTTCTCTAGAGAATTTGGAAATCAAGAGTGGCATTTGTTAGGACTATTTAACGAATAAAATTAAGCTGTTTTCTCACAAATCATTATTTATATATAGTTATTTTAAAATATTTATATATTTAATGTAAATGGCGATGTTTGAAAACAAATAAGAAACGATTGGTACGCTTCATTTGCTTCCTTTTGTTCAACACTGCAACCAGATCATATTATTTATTTCCAAAGGATCGCAATGTTGTAAGAATGCACTCTCGTGGAGAAAAAGTGAAACATAACAAACTGTATATTAATTCATTTCTGATGTCCTATGATGAAATATAATAATTATATTTTTCTGGAATGTAATTACCTGGGAAAAAATACATTTAAGAAATTGCAAACAGTGGTTTATTTTTTTGGTGGTATAATCAATTGCTACAAATGTTTATATATTAGCTCCCGCATGCGCTATGTTGACATTCATGCACTATATATACAATCTAGTAGCCGTATTTCTTCCGAGCCAGTCACTGCAAAATAATGCTATGACCTATTCAAGAATGTTAAAAAGGAGGTGCTTTCTTTATTATGATAAAACTTTAGTTGGTAAATTCTAGGCGAAACACGACTGTGATTGGTTGTAAATAAAAAATCAATTAAATGTGATTGATTCCCATTTGGGTCATGAGTTAAATAATCATAATAACAATTATAACACTATTTATTGTAATAGGTCTAGCCTCAATTTTATAAAAAAAAATTAAGATCGAGAAAAGTTTTCCCCCCCTTGGAGTGTGGGTTTGACCCCAAGAATTCTGCCTGTCCTCTTAATCGTAGTCTTAGAGACTAACTATTGAAATTAAGCGATTAGGCAACATAACAATGAAGAAAATTCACTTACAGATTTTGCAAAAAAAAACAGATAATTGCAATGGTAATTGCAATGGTGAGGACATGTAAAGGTGAAATGATGAAAGGTTACCGGTTTTGGATCGGATTCCAATGGGAAGAAGACCTAGAGGTAGCAAAAAATTCTCTGTAAAACATAATGAAAGCAATAAATGAAAATATAAGAAGACTAACTAACTAACTAACTCACTGGCACTATCGAACCCGTAGGTTCATGGCCACGCTGACATAAGCTCTCCATACATTCCTATCCTGAGCTAATGTTTTCCAATCATTCCCTTATAATCTACTTCCCTCAAATAATAGTTAATGTTATTCTCCCACCTCATTTTTGTCTACCATCATCATCATCATCATTACTCCAGGGATTAGGCAATTGCCCGTTCCGACTTCATAATGCATCAGCCCAACGTCTTCTAGGTCTTCCAACATCACGTCTTCCTCTTGCATGATAATTTCTTGCTAACAATGGATATCTCTCCTTGCTCATTCCATCCATATGATCAATCCATTTCTGTCTGTAATTCGTGATCTTATCCAATAAAGGCTGTACTTTCAATTCTTCTCTTATATCCTCATTTCTTATTCTATCAAGTCTTGTGCATCCTTTTACTTGTCTTAGGAACCTCATCTCCGCCGTCTGTATTCTATCCTTCTGTTTTTCACTGGAGCCCAAGTTTCACACCCATTCAATACTGTGGGAACTGCCATAACATTATACATTTTTATCTTGGTTTCTTTTCTCATTTTATTTTTGAATGTTCTCTGTATTGTTCCACACACCGACTGAAATTTATTTATTTTGGAGTTGGTGTACCAACTGAGCATATTCCATCTGGTTTTTCTACAAGAAGCTTGCATGCGCGTCTTTCATTCCCCATTCGTGCCACATGTCCTGCCCATCGCATTCTACTTAACTGTTCTTATTATATCTGGCTTCCTATAAAGACCATGCAGTTCACTGTTATGAAGTCTTCTCCATTCACCTGTCTGTTCATCTCTCTTTGGTACAAACATTTTCCTAAGAACTTTATTCTCAAATACTCGTAATCTCCTTTTCTTCCTTAAAGTAAGAGTCCATGTTTCGCATCCATATAATATAACTAATATTCAATATAAGAAGACTAGGACTGGGAAAATACACAGATTTAGGAGTAAAGGTTAAGAATGTAGAACGCTGGTCACAGGAAGATGTGGTAATATATTGTAAACCTGTTCATGATGATAACTGGAACATAAAACACTGTGTCTCAAATGATTAATCCCAGACACTAAACACTTCATGATAGGTATTCTAATATTTATTTATAAACAGGTTTACAATGTAATAAAACATCTTCTTGTGGCCAAAGCTTTTTAAATTTTTATCTTCCTTCTCCATTCTTCTCTATCTTCCCATTCCAATTCTTCCAGACCTCTCTCCCTTATACCTCTGTATATATCATCCATCCTTTTAAATACAAATCAGTCTGACCAAAGTAGCCCCTACCATTTATATTCATATAAAACTTATTTTACAGCTAATCCCCATTAATAAATTATACACCCGAAGTAACCCATATCCTACTAATTTTAACAGAATTCCTGCTAAAATTGAATCAGTCATTTCGAAAAGGGATCGTCTACAGCTGAACAAATTTTACAGGAGAGGGAAAAAAACTGATTCAACTTGTTGAGGATAAAGCATTGAATCTAAAATTGCTACTGAATAAATACAGAAAGTGGTAAAGGAATACTGGAGTTGATACGTTCTCACACGGAAACGATGGAAGTAGGTATGTAAACATGGAAAAATGAAAGAAGTGAATTTCTGAAACATTGGAGATGATCCCTTTTCGAAATGACTGATTCAATTATTGATCGTCTTACAGGAGCCTCGACGTGGGCCAAGTTGGAATATATCTAGTTTGCAATTATCAATAATTGTAAATTAGTAGCCTAATCGGGATGGAAGGGAATGCTAAAATGTTCCTATAGCATAGATTCTTTTCCCAAGTGAATCATTTTCAAAGCTTTTCTGGGTAATCTTGTCTCTGGCATTCTAGTATCTCTCAAAATCTTCTTCTTCTTCACTTCACGGGCTAGGAAAATTGCCTGTTCCGCCTCACAGTTGTTCTGTCCTTCTTTTCACTGGTCTTCCTACATTCCTTAAACCTCTTGGCTTGTAGTTGAATGCTGCTCTTGGAAATCTTGATACATCCATTCTTTCCACGTGTGTAAACCATTTCTCTCTATATTCTCTGATTTTCTCATCCAATGGATATATATTTAACTCTGTTCTTATATCTTCATTCATTATCCGATCCAATCTTGTGCAGCCTTTTGTTCTTCTAAGGAAGTTCGTTTCTGCGCTTTGTATTCTACTTTGAAATTTTTTGTTCATTACCCAAGTTTCGCTCCCATAAAGTAATGCAGGAACTGCCAATGTTTTATAAAACTTCAATCTAGCATCTCTTCTTGTTTTATTCTTTAATGTTTTATGTATAGTTCCGAATATCATTTGAAATTTTGACAGTTTCATATGTATGTCTCTTTCAGTTTTTGTGTTTATAGTAAAATTACAACCCAAATAATTAAAATTTGTTACTTGTTCCAGAGGTTTGTTGTCTATTACGACTTTTGATCTTATATGATCGTTTCCCCAAAATGCCATTATTTTTGTTTTTTCTTTTGATATTTTGAAATTATATTCTTGGCATAACTGATTTAATTCATGTAAAGAGTACTGCAAATTATTTTCATTTTCTTGAATAATAACCACATCGTCAGCATACATTAAAACGTTTTTAAAACGGTCCATTCTTATACCTATATTAACAATACTTTTCCAATTTTGGATGATGTCATTAATATATAGAACTTTCATTTGTTGTCTCATGATTGTATTTCTTTCCAATTTAGAATGTCTAGTTGAGCGTCTGAAACAATCCATTTTCGTAGACATAAGTTTTAAATTTAAACGTTTATTCAACAGCCAAGTTTCTGCCAGTTCCCTATTCATCATTAAAACAAGTAATTGCTAAAAAGTCCAAAGTATCAAAGCCGGAAGTAAATCATACAAAATCAGAACTTTCTGATGTAATACATTTGTGATGTCGAAGGATCGTAAGGTACTGTACTTGAGCCGCTGTTCCTCTGCGATGCTGACCTACGCAACAGCGGACTCGCGCGCGCAAGGAAACCTCCAGCAGCGCCGCGGACGTCTAGCACGTGCAACTACAGTTCGACCTCTTGACACGGCGTCATTTGTCCACACACCAGGGTTTCTCATCCCAAGCAACACGGTAGGTCTCTCTAGTTCAACAGTAGCCACGCGACTTCACTCCTTCACAGGGTCTAATTGAAACCCGGGGCATGTCATCTCACATTTTATTTGGAGAATCTTATTCAGGGTTGCCAACACCCAGTGAGAAAAAGTGGCTAAAACTCACTCCTAAATATGGATAAATGTAAGTTTTATTCATGGAGGAAGCTATATTTAAAACTTATAAAATCCGATTTGCCAATCTGTACTTCTGAAGTACAATTTTGTCCATTTATTTACCCTATTTGAAATGATATGAATATGAAGACTAGTTTAAGAAATAAATTTGTTTTTACAACAACAAAAAATATGTAATTCTGATTTTTTTAAGTTTTCTTTAATTTCATTCTCCTTAAGTTTATCTAAGTTATATTAAAGTTTATAAATTATTGAAACTATTAAAATATTATAATTTGAAGATATCAACAGAGAAAACAAAGTCCATGGCATTTATAGGAACTCAGTATAAAAGGACAAAAATTGTAATTGGAGCAAACATCATTGAACAAGTAACTTGTTTTAATTATCTGGGATGCATGTTATCTTACCAGCAAAATTTGGATATGGAGAAGAAATTAGGGAAATTTCAACATATATGTGGTTCGATAAGATGATATTTAAGAAATAAGACCACAAGGGAAACTCAATTAAAATATTACAAAACATATGGATCTGAGACTTGGCCTTTAACGATCTCTGATAAACATAAAATTGAGACAATAGAAATGAGATTTTTGAGATCCGTTGAAGCTGTATCTGTAAGAGATCAAAAGAGATGCTAAGATATCAGAGATGCATTACAAGTATATAATATAAACGAGAGAATATACAAGAAGTTTCTATGTCCCTTTACCATTCTCGATTTCTTTACGATTTATTTGTAGTTTTCCTACAAGAAGTTTCATGACCCTTCACCAGTCTCGTTTTCTTCACTTTCTTCCAGTACTTAAAATGAAAATACCAAATCTATTTTAGAAGCAAATCCACTGAGCAACAAAAAAAGATCATAAAAAAGAAACTTTTTTTTTGTCTTAGAAAGACAAATATATGATTCTGATAGTATTATTTCTCCTGAATTGAAATATATGTTCACTAAATAATAAGAGAAATAAAAAAAAAAGCTTAAAACCTATAAAAATAATAAATAATTTAAAGTTAAAGGTAAAAAGCTCTCTTCATCACGCAAGGTTTCCGAGATACAGACATTTATAATTTCGAACACTTTAATATTTTCTACATTCGTAACCACACAATATTCGAACATTCGGACTCAGCTAGAAAGTAAGAAATGACGATTTTCTGCTATATTTCGCTTGTGGAGCAATTCTTTTTGATGGTCCAACAATAATCGGCCAGCATATTACGACTCAATTTGCCTTGATATATCTTTTCCATAGCTGAAATCTCCTGAGTTAGCTCATTTGGTTTTATTTTACAATGGACAAATGGACGAAAAAACGTTTATTAAAAAAATTATTATTTAAATCCATTTATTGAAATTCAAATAAAAAAAACTGTGGGCGATGGAGAAATTCCGAATATATATTTGAAAACACGATAAACAAACTGCATTAAGTACAACTATTGGTACTCATGAGACAAAAATCATGTTGACCAGTGTAATTGCATACAGTGTTATTATATACCTTCTATCATTCTCTATTTCTTTACCCTCTGCCAGAACTTAGATTCGAGATACCAAATCGATTTTAGAATCAGAGAAGTACATTCTGCGTTATTATATACCCGCAGTATTTTTATAACCTGTTTCCCCAGAACTGGAATATAAATCCAGTGATTTGGGGTCGTTGAAGAATTGAGGTAACAATCATTGTCAATCTTCTCTCATACCACAAAAATGCCTGCCTACATTTATCTAAATAATTTGGGGTTTTCAAACTCCGATATCCGATAGCCGCGTTCATGTACATATGCGTTGACTGATGGAATACCACAAAACCACATTTTTTTATTGCGACAAGATTGACAGGGACATAGTTTTCACCACCAGTGATTACCATACTGTAGAAATATATGGTAATATCTAACATTCCTACATATTTTTATATCTGCTATCTGCTTCATACAATATAGACATTGCAAAACTCAACGGAATAACTAGATCACGACAGAAATTAAACAAAATACTGAAAATTATTTTATTACAATTCAGCAAATTCTGAATGATTGATTGAATGAATTATTAAAGTTCTACTGAAAAAACATTTCTTTTTTTTACATATCTTCAGCGATATTATTTAATATACACCGAAAATGAGCATAACAAAAAATATATTAATAACCTTCTTCTTCTTAGGCTTTCCCCCACTTATAGTTTTGCCGTCTTCAGTTTCCATTTATCTCTATCATTCCAATCTCCCTCTTCCAAATTCCAATCATCCATTATAGTTCTGACGTAGGTTTTCCATTTCCATCTTGGTCTGCCACGTTTATTTCTTCCAGGAGGTGATCATTGGTATATATTTTTTGGCCATCTTTCATTTTCCATTCTTTGTACACGGCCATACCATTTAAGCGTTTGATTTTCAATCCTCTTAACAACAGATGTGGTGATATTCATTTCTCTCCAAAGGAATCCATTTCTCATTTTATCCTGTCTTGTTTTTTGGAGGCTTCTTCTAAAATAATCAAATTCAACTGTTTTAATTTTATTCTTTTGTAATTCCGTCAGAGACCAAGTTTCACTTCCATATGACAAAATATTCTATATTATGCTCTTATAAATAATTTTCATTTTAGTTTCCTTTGTAATATTTTTATTCCAAATTATTCCATGTAATGTCTTAGTTGCATTTTTTGCCATTGCAATTTTAGTCTGTACATCTCTCTCACAGGTACCTAAACTTATAATAATAATAATAATAATAATAATAATAATAATAATAATAATAATAATAATAATAATAATATTTTGTTACCTGGTAGAGTTAAGGCCTTAAGGTTCAACCAGGCTAAAAACCATACAAAAATTATTCTTACTTCTAAATGTCAATAAAAATAAATATTACATGCTATATATATCATCATCATCATCCAAGGATTAAGCCTGTTGCTCGTTCCGGTTTCATGAAAGCTAGAATTGTTAAAATTGTTCAGACCATCTTCTGTGTGGGCGGCCAACATTTCTCCTTCCGTGTACTTTATAATTTAGCAATAATTTTGGAAATATTTCTTCTGGCATTCTATCAATATGTTCTTTCCAGTCGTTCCTTTATTTAATTGTTCTGTCTGTAAGTTTGAAAATATTTAGTTCCTTTCTTATATCTTGATTTATTTTCTTATCCCGCAGAGTATATCCTGCTATATCTATTAAAAATCTCATTTCAGCTGCTTCCAATCTTTGTTCTTGTCTTTTAGTGATCGTCCAACATTCTGATCCATACATCAATACAGGAACAGCCATTACTTCATAAAATTTAATTTTTGTTTCTTTTCTTGTGTTTTTAAGGGTTCTTTTAATAGTGCCACACATTAGATTAAATTTATTTATTTTGTCATTAATATCTTCAATTTTAACATATGATAAATTGAAACCTAGATATTTAAAACTGTTCACTTGCTCTAAATTTTTTTTATCAGTTAAGTAATTAATATATATATATATATATATATATATCTTATATATAAAAATTAATGTTTGTTTGTATATTTGTTTGTTTGTTCGTACTTTATGCGCGGCCATACCGTTGATCCGATTGTGATGGGGTTTTTTGCAAAATTTTCAGGAGATTCCCGGGATGAACATAGGCTATAAGAGAGTTGTGATACTCAACTCCTACACCCTTAAAAATCGCCCTTTGTAGTGGAAAACGTGAAAAAAATAGCTCTTTGGACGCTTAAATGGCTTACGCTGCCTAAACCATAAGAAATACACAAAATTAATGTACACAGAATTGAATATCTCAAAAAGCTCTACAAAAAAGTACGCGACAGCATATGTTTATCTCTTACGGATAACTCACAATAACCATTTTTGTCTTTCATTGATACCAAGAGTCTAGCGCCGTAGCCGAGTTGTTAAGGCAAGAAGTCTTGGCGCAGAACTACGGGACTTACGCTGGTTCGAGTCTCTACGGGGAAGACATTTTTCTCACGGAATGTCAGCCAGTATGGGACCGGTGCACAGTGGGTCAGGAATGAAATCTAGCTTGGAAAAAGAAAAAAAAACTGTTTTGACTCACTCTCATCAATTTATCTTTTTTTTTTTTTTACTCTAATATAATTGTTATATGACGGTTCTTCCGAACTTCCAACTTCGCCACCTATACACACGCTTCGCCGCGCATGGTTTCCACTGGAAAATATGTCAGAATCCGTCATACTACGACCCGAAGGAGGACTGCAGATGTAAGCTTTGCGACGAGCCATGCTCCAAGTACCACCTAATGAAATGCCAAAGCAGAACTCAGCCTCTCACCAAAATTACAAAAGACTGGTGAAAACTCTAAATGTACACATTGTGTTTAATAAAATCAATTTATATGACGGTTCTTAACTTATCTGCGAAGGAGGGTACAATTCTAATGTTTATGACTATGTGACGTCATCATTCACACTTCTTGAGCCACAACAGAAGGCTGTAAGAGGTTTTCTTGCGAACGTGTTTAATAATATCTAATTATGTCCTAATTACTGAATTTTATGGTAAAAAAAGTAATACATTTTTATCGTCCGCCCATGAGATGAGAATTGAACGTTCGAGCAGGACAACGTCTGCCGGGTACGCTAGTATAATATAATTATTATTTAAAAATATTTTGATTTAATCTATAAATAAAAAAAATGAGTTTTTTCGGCTCACCCTACCATATATATAGGGGTTCATCTCATCTCATCCCTCAACCCGACCCTGAGTTGAGGATATTTATTTATTGTCCTTACTTATCGAATGCCCTAGTACTTCCGTTAGCGTACTTTTTAAAGCAACATATTATTGGAGCCCCAAATAGTAATAAGGTTAAAGCGATATAAATAACTAAAACAAAGTATAGCATATTTCACTGCTACACAAGAACGGAAAAGACTCGGACATTCATAGTTTCTTTGCGTGTGTACAAATTATTTATTTTCCAACTCACGCCTTCAGAACTTTTATGCATTTTATTTGATAATTGATAATTACTGTAACGTCCTTAGTGATATTTCAGTTTTTGAAAACAAAATAGCAGAGCAGCTAACATAATAATTGTTAATTTGTGTGCTGCACGTATCGTTAATTTAATTTGCTGGAGTTTATCAAGTGAGAAGTTGTACGTAATAATGATGAAAATGACGTACTAAATCACGTGGTTAAAAGCTCAGTTCATTAGTATCAGCACATCCACAATATCAGTTACATGTTTTAAAATATATTCTTGCAAAATTCCGCATTACATTTTATCCTCTCTAATTTTATAACAAACTGCTTGTAACAGAAATGTGGTAATGGATATTTTTTTTATTTGGAGCCCCACCACCACCCCCCGGGTTACCTCGGGCATAATGTCCTTATCCCCGGGTCTGCTCTATGACCCTATTTATATCTTATCTTTATTGAAATACATAATAAATATACAATTCGGGTATTCGTAGTGTGTAATTGTTACAGAGGGTCGAGGGTTCAAGTCCCGTTGGGGTCAGGATTTTTAAACTGACCCAAACCCTCTGGCGGCACTATGGCCCTGGGGTCGACTCAGCCTCTAACGGAAATGAGTATCAGACGCTTTTTCTGGGGGTAAAGGCGGCCGTCACGCAGGGCTGACATAAAGTGCCGATTGTCTAAAAAAAGTGGGAGCCTTAACCTCCTACTACCCCAAGGGCCACCGGGCCTGTTGTGGGATCACTTTACTTCGGGGCACGCCGTAGCGTAGTGGTTAAGGCACTGAGCTACAAGCCGGAGGGCCGAGGGTTCAAGCCCCGTTGGGGTCCGGATTTTTAAACTGACCAAAACCCTCTGGCGGCACTATGGCCCTGGGGGTCGACTCAGCCTCTAACGGAAATGAGTACCAGACGCTTGTTCTGGGGGTAAAGGCGGCCGTCACGCAGGGCTGACAACCCGGCTGACATAAAGTGCCGATTGACTAGAAAAAAGTGGGAGCCTTAACCTTCTACTACCCCAAGGGCCTCCGGGCCTGTTGTGGGATCACTTTACTTTACTTTAATTGTTACAGAAAATTAAAATAAAGTGTGTTTTGTTTGCTTGTGTATGTGACTGTGTGTTTAGTGCTTGTTTGTGCATGTGCGTGTGTGTGTGTGTGCGCGTTTGTGTGTGTAGTAGTAGTAGTAGACTGATGCCGATTTTAACGCCTCTCTTGTCTCCGCTGGTCTTCGTCTCGTCTTAATCCCAAGACTCTTCCTGTGTACTTGGTGAGGGATTTGAAGGCTTCCTTCCCGGTCCAGAATGCTAAGGCGGGCGGCCATTGTGTTTCACCGATCATGGCTGCTTCCTCCAGCTCCTGCCTGAAGACATTGTACTTGGTACATTGATAGAGCAAGTGGACTGCGTCGTCCTCTCCGGGGTTGAAACAATCACAGAGAGGTGAGTCGGCACGTCCTCTTTCGTGCAGTTTGGAGCGGAAGGATCCATGACCTGAAAGGAACTGTGTGGTGTCGTGGCTGGGAGTTATTACCCGTTTAAGGAGTAAGCGCAGTTGTTGACGGAGGGCACTGCAGTCGTGTTTATGCAGGAATAGACCACGTGACACTGCTATCTATGAGTGCAGAGGGGAATGGGACGTGGGGGACGCTGATAGTGAACACTGATTTAGATGACGTCACGTGTAGCAACAAACAGAGCTTCGCAATTCTTCCGCCTGCAGAGATATTTTGAACGACTAATATCCATGTAGTCTGCATTCTTTTCTGAACTCTTGGGAAGAACTGGAATGTCTGGCGTCCACGGGGCTCCAGTTATACATTACTATATTAATACAACCTAATCATCAATCGTTTGGTTTAAAACCGTCGACGCATTTCGACAGCAATGCCGCCATTATCATGAGATTTCGCCTATATATTCTATTGGTATAAAACGAGGAAGGTATTAAACAAAAATCAGCGAAGTACGAAAATCATCAGCATCATCAACAATCACGGATTAAGCCCACGTGACTTGTTCTGGTTTCATAGATTCTCATTCAAAAAGTTGAATCCATCTCTTTTTCTGTCTACCAATATTTTTGTCTCCTCTTGATTTGCAATTAAGTATAATTTTTGGAATCCGATCATCTTCCATTCTTTGAACATGTTCTTTCCAATTTTTTCTAGATTATTTTACTTTGCCTAAAAGTTAAAAAAAATATTTAGCTCATTTCTAATATCTTCACTTCTTCCTTTATCTAGAAGTTTGCAGCCCGCTGCACTTCTCAGAAATCTCATTTCAGCTGCTTCTATGATTTTCTCTTCTCTTTTAGCTAAAACCCAAAATTCACTACCATTCAATAGTAAGGGGACTGCCATCACTTTATAAAATTTTAGTTTTGTTTACATTCTTGTGTTTTAAATATTATTTTATTTGTGTCACATATATAATTAAATTTATTAAGTTTGTTAAACAGATCTTCATTTTTAAAATAGGAGATTTCATAACCCAGGTATTTAAAATGGTTCACTTGTTCAATGGGTTTCCCCTCCAGAATTATTTTAACTCTCACGGTATCTGATCCCTTAAAAGCTAAGATTTTCGTTTTACTTATTGATATTTTCAAATTATAATTCTGTATAATGTTATTTAATTGAAAGAGTAATTTCTGTAGACCATCAAATTAGAATACAATTTTTTTTATCAATGGCACCAGATTATCTTTATGACATTTCTGTATTCTCTCCTGGCATTGGCGAAATTGTAACTAACTTCTTAATTTGGGGCGCCTGGAAGGCGGAGTTACGTTATCCCGATGATATGATAAGTGATAAATAATAATGAAGCGCCAGGACAGTCCTTAAATCTAAACATAACCTAAATGAAGACCATAGAAGGCCACATGAACAATTTGCTTAAATGAATGCCTTTGGTCTGACGGGGAATCGAATCCGGGATCCCATTTTCTGAAGTCAGAAACTCTGACCACTGGACCATGAGGCTGATCACATATTAAAGTATACATTCCATAAACCAGCAAAATCGAACCGTAAATTAGTATTAGCAGAGGAATTTGCTTATTTAGACAGACACTGCGTGCCGGACATGTTTACTTATGCGTTTTCTCCCTTCAGTTAAAAAAGAATAACATCAATCTATCTCTCTATCTCTATCTCTCTGTCTCTCCCTATCTATGTCACTTTTGTCGCATTTATTTTTCCTATCAGACGACAAAATTTGTGAATGTGTTCTTGGATTATTACAAAGGAATTAAACGCATAAAACAGTTTAAATGTATCCCAGGTCCACATGACAAGATTTGTGAATTTCTAAGATAAAAATATTTCGCCTGCAATAAAAAGGAGTAGCTGCAGGATTGAAGAGAGAAATTGTGCCAACAATGTTGCAAAAATGAGGTCAGGTGTTGGATATGACGTCTTGGTGAAATACCTTGTAAAATTGAAGTTCTTCAAGTAGGGATCACAACACAAGCTACGCTCATCAAAAAAAGTAAATTTGAAATAAAAGGTTGAACGCAAAGAAAGATGGAGAAGGAATACGAAATAACCTCTGATTACACTGGTCGACAAAAATGAACTTTTTTCTTTCACAAGAATAAAAATATGAGATTTTAGAATTAATTTTCATCCTCAATTTAAATATTATTTCAGTTTTTTCCTATCAGGCAAGAGTTTTCTGTGACTATTTAACTCATGCCCCAAATGGGAGTCAATGACCAAACACGTTTGAATAAT
This sequence comes from Diploptera punctata, assembly GCA_030220185.1. NCBI lineage: Eukaryota > Metazoa > Arthropoda > Insecta > Blattodea > Blaberidae > Diploptera > Diploptera punctata. The sequence continues at coordinate 2,170,093 of JASPKZ010001204.1, read as the reverse complement.
TTCTATTTTACAACCAATCAGAGTCGTGTTTCACGAAATATTTATCAGTGTTATATTTACCATATTAAAGAAAGCTCCTCCTTTTTAATATTCTGAACAGGTCTGACCATTATTTTGCAGTGACTGAGCCTGTGAGAAACGTGAGAAATACGGCTACCAGATTGTATATATAGTGCATGAATGTCAACACATGCCGCATGCGGGAGTTAATATAAAAACATTTGTAGCAATTTATTATACCATCAAAAAAAAAACACTGTTTGCACTTTCTTAAATGTATTTTTTTCCCAGGTAACAATCCAGAAAATGCAATTGTCATATTCACATCATACGACATCAGAAATGAATTAATATACAGTTTGATGTGTTTGATTTTTTCTCCACTAGAGAGCATTCTTACAATATTGCGTTCCTTTGGCAATAAATAGTATGATCTGGTTGCAGTGATAAACAAAAGAAGCAGATGAAGCGTACCTATGGCTTCTCATTTGTTTTCAAACATCGCCGTTTACATTAAATATATAAATATTTTAAAATAACTATAGTTAAATAATGATTTGTGAGTAAACAGCTTAATTTTATTCGTTAAATAGTCCTAACAAATGCCATTACTTACGATAATCATTTACATTTTTTATATTTTTTAATGAAATCCATCTAACTTAACTCATTCTGACTTACCAAGAATGTAGTAGATAGTGATTTTCGGGCATATTTTATGTAAGATCATTCTTATTTTCATCTGAATCATTTTCAGTTTGAACTAGGTCAGAATCAGAATTATGAGTTAAGGTCATATCTGCATGTACTGGTACAGGGAACTCTTCATATAAGGTAAAGGTTCCTATGACAGGTCAAAGAAAATGCTAAAATCAATTTTAAAAAAGTAGCTGTCACAAAAAAAAAGTATAATCTACTTCCCTCAAATCATAGTTAATGTTATTCTCCCACCTCATTCTTGGTCTTCCAACTGGGCGTTTTACCTCTGGTTTTCCTACAAGAAGCTTCCATGCACGTATTTCATTCCCCATTCGTGCCACATGTCCTGCCCATCGAAGTCCACGAGACTTAACTGTTCTCATTATATCTGGCTTCCTATAAATACCATGTAATTCACTGTTAACAATCTTCTCCATTCACCTGTCTGTTCATCTCTCTTTGGTCCAAAAATGTTCCTAGGAACTTTATTCTCAAAAACTCGTAAACTCCTTTCCTCCCTTAAAGTAAGAGTCCACGTTTCGCATCCATATAATATCCATCCATAGTAATTTTGCCCGAAGGCAGGTCCTTCACTACAATCATAGCATTTTCATGCTATGTTTGCAGATTTACTAGGGAATTGTAGGTGTGGTAGCTTCCCGTTGCTTTCCACACCGGTGAAGGATGATGATGATGATAATGATGATGATAATGATAAGGATGATAATGATGGCCATATGATTTCGGGGACCGTTTGGGCCTTGAAGTTTTCTTGACATTTGTCCATATAATATAACTGGTAGAATAATAGTTTTATATATTTTCAGTTTAACTTTTTTGAAAGCAGTTGGGAAGTCAAGAGTCTCTGTAATGCATAAAAACACGCATTTCCAGAATTGAGTCTATGTTTGATTTCCTATAAAAGCCTCCCAAAATGTGTGAATCTCCCAACAAATAAATTACTTCTTAATACTTAGTACAGGCTTTCCGCTTTACAGCAGTTTGCATTTGATTCCTGCTTTCCAGAGATTCCTATCTTCCCATTGTCCATCTTCCATACCCCTCTTCATCATGGCATCATATATTCCCTCATACCATGTTCTTCTACTTCTTCCCCTTCTCCTTCTGCCTGGTACCATCCAATCCAACACCTGTTTAGGCCACTGGTCTTCCGGCATCCGTTGTACATGTCCATACCACTGTAGAGCTCTCTTTGTTATCCTATCGATAACAGTTTCTTGTGCATCCATTTCTTGTCTGATATATGTATTTCGAATATGTTGTAGCCTCGATATTCTCATACTTCTCCGTAATCCATCCATTTCTATCGCCAAGATTCTTTTCTGCATCCTTTCATTTATTGTCCAGCTTTCTGATCCATATGTAAGTATACTTTCTATTATTGTCTGTATAATACCTTTTTCTTTTGTTTTTCTGGTCAAATTTCTATTCCATAAAAGACCACTCAGGGATCTGATCGCCTTCCTTGCACAATTTACTCTTTTTCACAAGTACCAGATTTATCTATTATAGATCCAAGATATTTAAATTCTTCAACACGTTTAATTATCATATTATTTATTTGTAGGTCTTCTGAATTTCCTCCGATTACCATATATTCTGTTTTAATATAATTTATCTTCAGTCCACCTACCTCAAATGCATCGACCAACTTTCTGATCACATATTCTATATCTTCTTTATCTTGTCCTATTATAATCTGGTCATCAGCGAATAATAAATTGTGATGTTGTTAAACTTTACTTCGGCGGCGCAGAAGGCTAAACAGTGATTTTACTCAGATACCATAGCCGATTGTGTGAGGATATATTCGCACTGTCCAATCTCTGAAAAATTAATGTGCTTTTGAGTGAGGAATATGAAATGGCAGAAATATAACTTGTGCGAGGCTGACATCCACTTCACGTACTATAATAGTCTGACGTACAAGTTGGTGACGATTGACACGTGGTATAAAAATAAATTCTACCATCAAACATAGCAACACCATCTCCCCAGCCCTTAATTAATATAACAACATTCAGAAGCAGAGTTTCATGTCGGAGGACAAGCATGTCACACAACAAATATGAGTTACTGCCTAAATGATGCTCAAAACCAGAAACAAACATCATACATACAACCTAACATGTCTGCCATTTCTATATCTCATTTAAATATACCATATCAATAAAACTAAATATATGGTCACACGTAGAAATTCATTATATAATGGAACTGGACAGCTAATGACAAATGAAGGAAATGTTGAGGAAGTGGCTGAATTCAAATACCTGGGAACAATAATCACAAATAGGAATGAGATGCACAAAGAAATTAAACATAGGCTCAATTCTGGAAATGCGTGCTATTATGCATTGCAGAGACTTTTGATGTCCCAACTCCTTTAAAAAAACGTTGAACTGAAAATATATGAAACTATTATTCTACCAGTTATATTATATGGGTGCGAAACATGGACTCTTACTTTAAGGGAGGAAAGGAGATGAAACGTATTTGAGAATAAAGTACTTAGGAAAATTTTTGGACCAAAGAGAGATGAACAGACAGGTGAATGGAGAAGACTACCTAACAATGAACTACATGGTCTTTATAGGAAGTCAGATATAATAAGAACAGTTAAGTCTCGTAGACTGCGATGGGCAGGACATGTTGCACGTATGGGGAATGAAAGACTTGCATGGAAGCTTCTTGTAGGAAAGCCAGAGGGAAAACGCCCAGTTGGTAGACCAAGAATGAGGTGGGAAAATAACATTAACTATGATTTGAGGGAAGTAGATTATACAGGGAATGATTGGAAAGCATTAGCTCAGGATAGGGATGTATGGAGAGCGTATGTCCGTGCGGCCATGAAGCTACGGGTTCGATAGTGCCAGTGAGTAAGTAAGTAAGTAAGTAAGTAAGTAAGTAAGTATAGTAACTTTTATATTGCAGTAATGTATTATTCCGAATGGAAACGAAGGATGACGAACGAAAACGAATATTTAAAACACACTGGATAATTATCACGCCGTAGCGCAGTGGTTAAGGCACTGAGCTACAAGCCGGAGGGTCGAGGGTACAAGTCCCGTTGTGGTCAGGATTTTTAAAAACTGACCCAAGCCCTCTGGCGGCACTATGGCCCTGGGGTCGACTCAGCCTCTAACGGAAATGAGTACCGGACACTTGTTCTGGGGTAAAGGCGGCCGTCACGCAGGGCTGACAACCCTGCTGACAAAGTGCTGACTTGTATTCACGTAGACTTTCACGGCCGGAGTTGCTAAGATGATCTTGAAGAAGATTTTCGGGCTGTAGGCCGTGGTCGTGAGGCTTGTAGTTCCCCGACGTTTCGCCAGAGACTGCGTCTGGCATCCTCAAGGGTTGTATTGAGACTGGCAATTCTGTCCGCTGTCTGTCTTATTTATACGTTCACCGCGATGTGTTGATTGTCTAGAAAAAGTGGGAGCCTTAACCTCTACCCCAAGGGCCTCCGGGCCTGTTGTGGGATCACTTTACTTTACTTACTTTACTTTACACTGGATAATTATTTAGATTTTTAACACTTCATCTATTGTAGCAGGAACTGTTTTTAAGGAATATTGTATACATATGGCATGAAAAGAAAAATAAATGCCTGAGACGGGATTTGAACCAGAGTTTCTAACTTTGCACGTTTAGTTATAACATAGGCCTATATACTTACTTAATACAGGTTTTCCACTTTACAGCAGTTTGCCTTTGATTCCTGCCTTCCAGACATTCCTATCTTCCCATTGTCCATCTTCCATACCCCTCTTCATCATGGCGTCATATATTCCCTCATACCATGTTCTTCTACTTCTCCCCTTCTTCCTTCTGCCTGATACCATCCAATCCAACACCTGTTTAGGCCACTGGTCTTCCAACATCCGTTGTACATGTCCATACCACTGCAGAGCTCTCTTTGTTATCCTATCGACAACAGTTTCTTGTGCATCCATTTCTTGTCTGATATATGTATTTCGAATATGTTGTAGCCTGGATATTCTCATACTTATCCGTAACCCATCCATTTCTGTCGCCAAGACTATTTTCTGCATCCTTTCATTTATTGTCCAGCTTTCTGATCCATATGTAAGTATACTTTCTATTATTGTCTGTATAATCTCTTTTTTTTTGTTTTTCTGGTCAAATTTCTATTCCATAGAACACATATATATCCATAGTAATTCTGCCCGAAGGCAGGTCCTTCACTGCAATCATAGCATTTTCATGCTATGCTTACAGCTTTACTAGGGAATTGTAGGTGTGGTAGCTTCCCGTTGCTTTCCACACCGGTGAAGGATGATGATGATGATGATAAGGATGATGATGATGATGATGATGATGATGATTGCCATATAATTTCGGGGACCGTTTGGGCCTTAAAGTTTTTCCTGGCATTTGTCTTACAGGTGAGGAAAACCCCCGATAAAAACCTCACCCAGAAAAACTGCCCCGATCGGGAATCGAACCCGGGCCCGCAGCACGCTACCTCGAGACCACAGCGGTGGACTATATATATAGTATTAAGGTTGTGAATTGACTTCTGGATTTGGAATAGGAAATGATCATCATCATCATCATCTTCATTCATGGATTAGGTCTGTTGACCCGTTCCGTCTTCAGCCCATCTCTTTCTAGGTCTGCCCACATCTCGGGTGCCTTTAGGTTTGTATTTTGTTATTTGTTTTGGATATCTATCTTCATTCATTCTGTCTATGTGTTGCTTCCATTTTTGTCTATATCAATCCGGCTTTTCTTCTGCTGAAGTTTATGAGTAAGTTATTTTTTACTAGTAGAGGTTACCAGCCTCTAGCCAAACCCCTCTTCCTGGAGGGCAGGGAACTGGAATTTCGGAGTGTTCGTCTCCTAGAGAAGTTGCCTTCACTACGGCTTTGGGGACTTCTCTTCTCCCCACGTAACCCTGTGGACGGGGCCCTACCCAGGTACTACCCACTGGGCGAGTGGGACCTGGAGCTCACAAAAGGGCAGGGGCGCCTACTCCCTGGAGTGGACCTCATCAAGGGTTCCACTCTGTTACCCTAATAGGAAATGATATAGACAATAAATTAACAACATTTCAAATGATATGTGGCACCATTCAACGAACACTAAAACATGAAACAAGGAAGGATACAAGATTGAAGTTCTGCAAAACAATGGCGGTACCGGTACTTTTATAGCAGTGAGTCCTGGGTAACAAACAAGAGGAATTCGAGTAGAATACAAAGTACAGAAATGACTTTTCTAAGAAGGACCAAAGGATGCACAAAATTGGATCTCATAAGATAAGAAGAAATAAGAAGCGAATTAGAAATATATTTAATAAATGATAGAATTCAGCAACACCGCTTCGGCTGGGAAGAGCATGTTCAGAGAATGGAAGAAACAAGATTGCTCAAGATAGCATATCATTATAAACCAAAGGGATTAAGGGACGTAGGAAGACCTAGGAAGAGATTGAATGAATCGTTGTGAATTCGGAACAGGCGAATCGCCTATAGGTCTACCTCGAAGTGAAGATGTAGATAATATATTATTGCCCGGCTCTGTAGTCGAGGGGCATTTCGTTAATTTGTGCAAATTGCACATTATTTAGACGAAACAAGAGTAAATATTTGGGCTAGCCTCCAGGAGATCGATTGCGCGAGTGTTCTGGTAGATGATATTCCCAAACATGTTTGAGTCCCAACTCCTTTCAAACAACGTTAAGCTGAAAATATATAAAACTATTATTCTACCAGTTATATTATATGGGTGCGAAATATGGACTCTTACTTTAAGGGAGGAAAGGAGATTACGAGTATTTGAGAATAAAGTTCTTAGGAAAATTTTTGGACCAAAGAGAGATGAACAGACAGGTGAATGGAGAAGACTACATAACAATGAACTACATGGTCTTTATAGGAAGCCAGATATAATAAGAACAGTTAAGTCCCGTAGACTGCGATGGGCAGGACATGTTGCGCGTATGGGGAATGAAAGACGTGCATGGAAACTTCCTGTAGGAAAGCCAGAAGGAAAACGCCCAGTTGGTAGACCAAGAATGAGGTGGGAGAACAACATTAACTATGATTTGAGGGAAGTAGATTATACAGGAAATGATTGGAAAGCATTAGCTCAGGATAGGGATGTATGGAGAGCTTATGTCCGCGCGGCCATGAACCTATGGGTTCGATAGTGCCAGTGAGTAAGTGAGTAAGTATATATATACACACATAACTACACTAACTTGCCCTTTCCCACCCTAACAAAATGAACTAATTACATGTTATTCAATAAACTAATAAGTCACGCACCGAGCCGAGTGGTTAGGGTAAGAAGCCTTGAAGCAGAGCTAGGGGACTTGAATTGGTTCGAGACTCCAAGGGGGAAGAAATTTTCTCATGGAATTTTGGTCACTATGGGACCGGTGCCCACCTAGCATCGTGACGAATTTAGTTAGCTACAATAAGTATCAGTTCCAGGTTGAGAAAACAAGCTATAAAGGCTGGGGAATCCGTCATGCTGACCACATGTCACCCCTACACTGGTAGGCCGGTAGGCAAATGGACTTCTAGGCCCGTCGCGCAAAAGAGTTAAAAAGTTATAAACTACTCTGATATACAGTAGCCTATCTCTTTCTAACCTAACGAAATGGAGTTAGTGCATCCCTTTTCAAAAACTGTTTTAATCATACCGACACTGACTGTATAAATTATATAAATTTTGATGTTATAATCAAATGTTAACACTTAGCAATAAAGGCCAAATATGACATGGAAAGAAATATAAACACATGAATCTGGATTTGAACCCGAGGCCTCTAACTTCATACGATAGCACGCTCCCAACTGCGCCACTCAGGCATTCCAGGACGAGCATTATATATATATATATATATATATATATATATTCTTCTTATAAGCCCATGTTTCCCTTAACAGAGATTTAGGCGCTCTCCCCCTACAGGGAAGAATTTTGAGCCATACTAATTTAGTTACACTTGTTTTCGTATAGATGTCATTTAAGTGGTCCGTGGTCAGCGTTCCGCCTCGTACTTACATCTAGGAAACCAAGGTAGTACTAGGACGGGAAAATTCGGTAAATTTTGCTTAGAGGCCTTTTCATTCAGGCTTAAGGATTTTTTACGAGCCTGAAAATCTTCAGACTCGGGACCCACGGCTTGAAGTCCCTCCCGGAGGACTTGCTCCTTGAATTTTTCCATCCTAAAAAATCCATCGACCCCGGCCGGCTTTGAACCCGCGACCCTCGGGAACAGAGGCAAGGAGCATAACCAATCCACCGCGGCCGATTAGAATCATATATGAGGAAGAAAAATAAATGGTTTTGCTCGAATACCTGAGTGCTACAATTGGGAGCCCCATAACGTATAGAGTTAGAGGTTTCGGGTTCAAATCCCAGTTCAGGCGTTTAGTTGGCCTTCATTGTTAAATATCAAAATGTAATTACAACATCATAGTGTTACTGCAATAAGTCGGTAAGCATTCTCTTTATATGCTTATTTGTCATGGAAGTCACGAGATGGCACTGCTAGAGATGCCCCAATCATTATATAGAAACCCATAGGCCTATAAATATATATATATATATATATATATATATATATATATCATCATCATCATCTGCATTCATGGATTAGGTCTCTTGACCCGTTCCGACTTCAGCCCATCTCTTTCTAGGTCTGCCCACATCTCGGGTGCCTTTAGGTTTGTATTTTGTTATTTGTTTTGAATATCTATCTTCATTCATTCTATGTGTTGCTTCCATTTTTGTCTATATGTATCTATTTTATCAGTTATTGCAAATATTTCAAGTTCCTGTCTTATTTCTGTGTTCTTGATTCTGTCTTCCTTAGTGCACCCTTTAACAGATCTCAAAAATTTCATTTCTGCCGCCGTTATCCTACTTAGATCTTGTTTTTTATGTACCCAGGCTTCTGAACCATAGAGCAGTACCGGTACTGCCAACATTTTATAAAATTTCAATTGGGTCTCTCTTGTTGTTTTGTTATTTAGTGATCGTTTTATCGTACCACATATTCCCTGGAATTTTGCTATTTTATTAGTTATATCATTATCATAATTAAATGAAATGTCACATCCTAGATAATTGAGATGGTTCACCTGTTCTATGATTTTGTTTCCTATTACTATTTTCGATCTGATTTGATTTTTCCCTTGGAATGCCATTACCTTAGTTTTTTCTATATATATATATATATATATATATACATTTTTTTTTTTCCAAGCGCGACAGGTCTAGAAGGCTCTTGGCCTACCAGCCGGCTGCTGGCATCACATACACATGTGTTAATCACAGAGGTAGACGATCATCTAGCCAGTGTAGGGGTGACATATGGTCAGCATGTCGGGTCCCCCAGCCGTTACACCTGGTCTTCTCAACCTGGAGTCACTATTTATTGTTGCTATCCAAATGCCTCACGATGCTGAAATTCCATGAGAAAATTTCTTCCCCCATGGGGACTCGAACCAGCCTTCATGATACAGAATCATATATAAGGAAGAAAAATAAATGTTTGTGCTGGAATGCTTGAGTGGTGCAGTCAGCAGCGCACTAACGTACAGAGTTAGAGGTCTCCGGCCCAAATTCCAGTTGAAGCGTTTATTTTTTTTCCATACCTTGGTGTTTTCTGTCCCATTTTGTCGCGGAAGTGTTTTTTTTTAAATAAACTCCAAAGAAATAAGTGCAATAACAAAATAATATGTTCTATATGGGACAATTGAATGAAATGTTGTTCAACTCAACAATGCATGAATACCCACGCATTCAAACCTGCAATGAATTTAATCGGAAGGCGATGATGTTATTGGTGTCTATGTGACGTGGCTATGAAGTATTATCTACCTTTGCACGCATCACACCTACGCATGTAATGGTCAACTTCCGTCATTATTCTTTAATCCTTGAGACATGACAGCCCACCAAGCTTGTCCATTTCTTCTTGTTTCTCTTCCTAATAATTGAATAGTTGCCCCGAAAAGAGATCTAAAAAAATTCAAAAATTGAGTTTTCAGTGGAATAATGATCCATCCATAGAAAATCACGGCGTGTAAAACTATCACTACTCTCTTCAAGACCTGTTTTATTTATTTTTAAAACATGGCTTTCAAACGAATCGTCATCTATCTGTAGCAAAATGGCGGAAGCAGTCAAGTCATGAGTAGCAGTGCAGAAAAAAATTATTTCACATGTGCAAATTCACTCTACCACAGTTGAGTGAATTATATGAGAATCTTAGAGAAATTGAGTGAAATAAAGAAAGACACAAAGAATGTAACAAAATAACTTTGAATGGAAAATAAATATTGAAAACAGATTAAGTTAGAAATTTTTCTAACTGAATCAATGATCAACATGCATTTTCTATTTCTTATTGAATCTTTTTTAGTTAAATAATGATTAGATCATATTCCATTCTATAAAGATAGGTCGCTTTTACACTCAATTCTGTATGAAATTATTTATATTCAGTTAGTAGCATGACATTTTGCATTCAAATTGGCTGTATATGTTTCCAATAGGATGAGAGATTAAAATGTTTATGATATAATAGAGGTAATAGCCTTGAAATGAACTTTATTAGTTTTTTTTTTTTCGATTTCCTAACAATTTGTAGTTTGTGGGTTAGATCTGTTTTCGGGGTAACTATTCAACCCTATTTTTAGAACTAGATTAAACAAAAGAAATCAAAATATTTGGTAAAATTGTGGGAAAAACTTTATGATATAGAGAAAGGAGTGAAAATGACAGATAAATACGTGCAATCGAAGATATTAGAGAATGGGTAAATAGGAGAAAACAAGAATGGGATACGCATAGGCCTTGAGTAGGATGGACAGCAATATAATTTTCATGACTGCAAGGGATAATCTTACTTTAAGGGAGGAAAGGAGATTACGAGTATTTGAGAATAAAGTTCTTAGGAAGAGTTTTGGACCAAAGATAGATGAACACACAGATGAGTGGAGAAGACTACATAACGGTAACTATATGGTCTTTATAGGAAGCCAGAGATAAGAGATTATTTGAGAATAAAGCTTAAAGGAAAATTTTTGGACCAAAGAGAGATGAACAGACAGGTGAAGGAGAAGACCACATAACAGTGAACTACATGGTCTTTATAAGTAGTCAGATATAATAAGAACAGTTCATCTCTCTTTGGTCCAAACATTTTCCTAATAACTTTATTCTCAAATACTCGTAATCTCCTTTCCTCCTTTAAAGTAAGAGTCCATGTTTCGCATCCATATAATAGGCCTATAACTGGTAGAATAATAGTTTTATATATTTTCATTTTAAAGTTTTTCAAAGGAGTTGGAACACCAAGAATCTGTGTAATGCATAATAACACGCATTTCCAGAATTGAGCCTATGTTTAACCGCTTTGGTGCATCTCATTCCTATTTGTAATTATTGTTCCTAGGTATATGAATTCAGCCACTTCCTCAAAATTTCCCTCATTTGTCATTAGCTGTCCATTTCCATTATATGTATTTCTATGTCTTCTTCTTATTCTTCTTCTTCCTCGCGGTTTAGGCTTATTTACTAGCCTGTTCCGGCTCTAAATTGCTGCTCTTTCCATCTTTTCCTTGGTCTTCCCAAACTTCTTCTTCCTTGTGGTGAATAGCTGTATGCTGCTTTTGGTATTCTATTCTCAGTCATCCTTGCCAAGTGTTCTTTTCAGTTTGTTCTGTATTTCTCTATTGTTGAGTTTAATTCCTCCATTTTTAGTTGTCTTATTTTTGTGTTATGTTTTCTGTCTGTTCTTTGATATCCTGCTATTGGTCTGAGGAATCTCATTTCAGCAGCTTGTATCCTGTATTTCTATGTGTGATCATATATTTAGTTTTATTGATGATTACTTCGAGACCCAACTTCTTAGTGTATTTCAGTAGTGTGTGCGTGTTGGCCTGTAGTATCTCTTCGCTATCGCCCGATAGTACTACATCATCAGCATAAACAAAGAGCAACACCGTATGTAAACCAATTAAAATTTTAATTACAATATAGAAAGTATAATTTACCGACACAAAAGAGGTTTTATAAAGCGATAGAAATTGACGGGTCAAACTAAGAAAGTGACCCCGAGAACTGGGACAGGAGACAGAGTAAGACGATGAGGGGGGGGGGGTTTTAGAGCGACACCCATCAATCGATTGTCAGCTAGGTTCGGGTCAATCCGCAGCACAAGCTTGCTTGCCTGCGTACGTCGCAGACCAAAACCCTTATTTGGATGCCATTGCGCAAGATGATGACATTTAAGAAATAGGCTTTCACCAGGATGCACACCCTCCTCAAGTAGTTGACAATCTTCCCCTCCTTCTCACCCTCTTCAACAGACAAATCGTGAAACAGGAAGAGCAGCAAGGGTGAAAATTGTTAAAAATCGATAAGGGAGGGTGGCAAATACTTGGCAAGTGAGCTGTGTATCGGAGAACGAGATGGACGATGAGTGAGTAAAAATCAAAATATCCAAGCACTCACCCACGAGGAATCGAATACACTATTAACTGAGGCTCCCGTACTACACGAATGCGTTCTCATTCTATAGCCTCAGCAAACACGAATAAGCTATTTACAAAAATGTTTCATATAGCGTTAGTAGGAAAGTTGATACAATAAGAGCAATCAATTGATTTAATGTTTACTTGATGAAAATCCACGATGTTTTTCATAAGTAATGCCACGAGTTATTTCCAATTTATCTAGACTATTTAACTCATGCCCCAAATGGGAGTCAATGACCAATCACGTTTCAATGATTTCTGTTTTACAACCAATCAGAGTCGTGTTTCACGAAATATTTATCAGTGTTAAAATTACCATATTAAAGAAAGCTCCTCCTTTTTAATATTCTGAACAGGTCTGACCATTATTTTGCAGTGACTCAGCCTGTGACTAAGGTGAGAAATACGACTATCAGATGGTATATATATAGTGCATGGATGTCAACACATAGCGCTTGCAGGAGTTAATATAAAAACATTTGTAGCAATTGATTATACCACCAAAAAAAGAAACCACTGTTTGCACTTTCTTGAATGTATATTTTCCCAGGTAATAATCCAGAAAAATATAATTGTCATATTTACATCATACGACATCAGAAATGAATTAATATACAGTTTGATGTGTTTCATTTTTTCTCCACTAGAGAGCATTCTTACAATATTGCGTTCCTTTGGCAATACATAGTATGATCTGGTTGCAGTGATAAAGAAAAGACGCAATTGAAGCGTTCCAATCGTTTCTCATTCGTTTTCAAACATCGCCGTTTATTTTAAATATATAAATATTTTAAAATAACTATAGTTAAATAATGATTTGTGAGTAAACAGCTTAATTTTTTTCGTTAAATAGTCCCTAACAAATGCCACTTTTGATTTCCAAATTCTCTAGATAAATTGGAAATCAAGAGTGGCATGACATTACTTATGAGAATTTGGAAATCAAGAGTGGCATTTGTTAGGACTATTTAACGAATAAAATTAAGCTGTTTACTCACAAATCATTGTTTAACTGTAGTTATTTTAAAATATTTATGTATTTAATGTAAACGGCGATGTTTGAAAACAAATCAGAAATGTGAGGTTGTTTCATTTGTTCATTCACTGCTGCTTGATCATATTATTTATTGCCAAATAAGATCGCAATATTGTAAGAGTGCACCCAAGTGGAGAATAAATGAAACACATCAAACTATATATCATAATCAACATTACGAGTTTTTCATTTATTTCTTTAGTAAACAACTCAGTAAAATCATTATTTAAAAAACACAATTACTGAACACACAATAATTATCAAATGTGTAGTTCGAAGGAATCTGTTCATTATTTGCTATATTCAACGTATTTGTTAGAGAGTCAGTCACTGCAAAATAATACTCTGACCTGTTCAGAATATTAAAAAGGATGAGCTTTCTTTATTTTGGTAAAGAGGATTCGATAAATATCGAGGTGAAACACGAATGTCATTGGAAGTAAAACAAAATTCATTGAAAAGTGATTGGTCATTGGTTCCCATTTGGAGGTTGAGTATAACTGTCAAAGTTTTATATTATTTTCATATTTATTTCAAGAAAGATTCATTACATCTGTTTCGATACACTGTAGGCCTACCTTCTTCAGACATATGCATTCGTATAATAAGAGGAGTTAAGTCTCGTAGCGATGGGCAGGACATGTAGCACGAATGGGGAAGAAAGTGGTGCATGGAAACTTATTATAGAAAACAGAGGAAAAATGTCCAGATGGTAGACCAAGAATGAGGTGGGAGAATAATATGAACTATGATTTGAGGGAAATATATTATACAGGGGATGATTGAAAAACATTAGCTCAGGATAGGGATGTATGGAGAGCTTATGGCCGCGCGGCCATGAATCTACGGGTTCAATAGAGCCAGTGAGTTAGTTACTTAGTGTAAGAAATATTCTGCTTGGTGCTCTATGGGTAAAGACCCTTGTCTTTGGTTCCTAGAGTCGCAATATCAAACCCTGCCGGGGTCATGGAGTGTTTTAGAACCAAGAAATTCCACTCTATGAGGGACTATAAAGCCGTGGTCCCGAGTCTGATGATTTTCGGGCTCCTAAAAGAACCTCAAGTATAAATTATTTCTGAGCAAAGTTTAACAGGTCTTTGACATTCATGTAACACCTCAACTGCTTCTATAATAATAATAATAATAATAATAATAATAATAATAATAATAATAATAATAATAATAATAATAATAATAATAATAATAATAATAATAGCTTTATTTTACCTAGCAGAGTTAAGGCCTTAAGGCCTTGTCTACCACTCAAACAGGTTTTAAAAAAATACAAAAAAAAAATAGTCTTACATCTAAATTACAATATATATAAACGATTACAAGTTATGAATACAATACAATTAATATTTATTCTAGGCGTGTCTTTGAGGCGATGAGCTAGCCACTTTCTGACAACTCCAGGAAATAAGTTTTAAAAAATTGGTTCAGTTAAGTAATTCCACAAGGGAGCACCTTTGCCCAGTTGGGAAGACTAAGAAATAAAACACTAACTCAGTAACCAAGTAATGACTAACTAGGCTAACTGTCACTATTAAATTTGAACATAAGAAAAATTTAGCCACCGTCCTTCATCATCAAAGTAATACCTTACTTTCCAACTACATGTCTCTTCGGCTACTGAAAGTAAACAAACCCTCCAAATAGTTGTGGGGATGAGAAATATATGACCTTGAACGGTAAAGTAGCATCTCATGTCCTATAGACGTACAAATAATTAATTTTGTAGACTTCGATGGGCAAGGGCATGTGAAACGATTGGGGTACGAAAGAAGGATTTTGTAGGAAAGCCGGAGGGAAAGCGCCCAGTAAATAGGCAAGAAAATAAGCTGGGTGAATAAAATTAATCCAAGATTTGAGGGAGGTGAAATGAAAGAGGGTTCCGCGCCGTAGCCGAGTGGTTAAGGTAGGATGCCTTGGCACAGAGCTACGGGACTTGCGCTGGTTCGAGTCTCTATAGGGGAATACATATTATCACGGAATTTCGGTCAGTATAGGACCGGTGCCAATCCAGCATCGTGAGGAATTTGTGTAGCTACAATAAGTAGCGGCTTGTTTGAGAAAATCAGTTATAACGGCTGGAGGGCCCGACATGTAGACCACTTGTCACCCTTACTCTAGCTGGATGATCGTCTACTTCAGTGATGAACATATGTGGATGTGAGGCTAGCAGCCGGCTGTAGGCCAAGGACCTTCTAAAACTGTCGCGCAATGGAATTTAGTTTAGTATTTAAAGGGTATGCTCAAGTTAAGAATGTATTGATGGCACGGTGGACTAGTGGTTATGCTCCTTGCCTCTGGTCACGAGGATCGCGGGTTGCCGGGGTCGATGGATTTTTTACGACGGAAAAATCCAAAGAGCAAGTCCTCCGGGAGGGACTTTAAGCCGTGGGTCCCGAGTCTGAAGATTTTCAGGCTCGTAAAAAATCCTTAAGCCTGAATGAAAAGGCCTCTAAGCAAAAGGTACCGAATTTTCCCGTCCTAGTACTACCTTGGTTTCCTAGATGTCAGTATGAGGCGGTGCGCTGACCAGGGACCACTCAAAAATGACATCTATACGATAACAAGTGTAACTAAATTAGTATGGTTCAAATTCTTCCCTGTAGGGGGAGAGCGCCTAAATCTCTGTAAAGGGAAAAACATGGGCTTAGTTAGTATGTTCGCGGGGCCATTAAATTTCGGATTCCAGGGTGTCAGAGATTTAGTATTCATCATCATCATCATGAACAAATTCGTTTTAGGCCATGTGGCCTGTACGGTAAACCTAGCGAAGATGGTCTTGGATTTAGTATTGTAAACTAATTAATTTCAGTTCTCTTCTTAAAACGAGTGAAGATGAATGGAAGATGAGATTTGAGAACGTCCTATATCTGTAACATACGGAAGTAAAACCGAAGCAACACTACGTTTGGAATGAAGATCCTAAACAGCGTCCACAGTTCTGTCTCCGGGGAGTGACAGGTCCATCAGAACGCTCCTCCTTCCCTCCCGATATAAGAGCAGGTCCAGCAGCATCCGACATGGACAGATCAATGCTGAAGCAGGCAAGAGAGAGAGACAGAGAGAGCGCCTTCACTGTCACCTGAACGTCAACTCCAGATCCAGTAGACACTGCAGGATGGGGTTCATACTAAGTACAACAGTGGTACAAGCAGCTGTAGCCAAGCGTTTTAAAGTTACACTGCTCACTCTAAACTTTCTTCAGATATCATTCAAATTCTCACATCTCTTAGACTTTTCTTCGGATGCAAGATCACTTCACTCAGAAAATCATGTCACTCAAAGCTTTCCTGAGGCATCACTCAAGTGCTCAAATCGTTTAAAGCTTTCTTGAGATATGTGATAATTTCATTTAAAAATGTCAGTTCACTCAAAGCTGTTGAGATATGCCTCAAGTGCGTATATGGCTTACAGGTTTCTTGAGAATAAAAAAAACTGATTTCAATCGAAGCTTTCATGAGATATCACTCAAGTCCTCATACACTTAAAGCTTTATTGAGATATATGATAATTTGATTTAAAAGCTCAGTACATTCAAAGCACTTTGAGATATGACTCAAGTGCATATATGGCTTATAGGTTTCTTGAGAAAAAAAAACTGATTTCAATCGAAGCTTTCATGAGATATCGCTCAAGCCCTCATACACTTAAAGCTTTATTGATATATATGATAATTTCATTTAAAAGCTCAGTTCACTCAAAGCTCTTTGAGATATGACTCAAGTGCATATATTACTTATAGGTTTCTTGAGAATAAAAAAAAACTTGATTTCAATCTAAGCTTTCATGAGATATCACTGAAGTCCTCATACACTTAAAGCTTTATTGAGTGAGATATGTGATAACTTCATTTAAAAGCACAGTTCACTCAAAGCTGTTTGAGATACCACTCAAGTGCGCACATGACTTATAGCTTTCTTGAGAATTTTAAAAAAATCAGTCAAAGCTTTCTTGGGGTATCACTCAAGTTTTCATATAAATTAAAGCTTTCTTGAGATGTGTCATAATTTCATTTAAAAAAACCAAGTCCAATCAAAGCTTTCTTGAGATATCACTGAAGTCCTCCTCATATCAAATCTAAGCTTTCCTGAGATATCACTCAACCCTCGTATCACTTAAAGCTTTCTTGAGATATCTGATAATTTCGCTTAAAAAACTCACTTCACTTAATGATTTTTTTGAGATATCACTGAAATGTTTACTTCACTTTTTGAGAAGTATGATAATTAAGAAAAAACTCAATCACTTAATGTTTTTTTAGAGATATCATTCAAATACTTAAATCACTTACAGGTTTTAAGATGTGTACCTAATTTATTTATAGAACTTACTTGATATATCACCTTAAAGCTCATATCATGTGATCACTTCACTTTAAAAACCTCACTTCACTTAAAGATTACTTAGATATCACTGAAGTTACATATATAACATAAAGCTTCGTTAAAATACTTCATGAAATATCAGTCGAAGCCCATATGTGCTCATAACTAGGGGCAAAGATTTGAATGCAGTAAAAGTTAAGATTGTAATATAGTATAATTAAAAGTAAGACTTCTGTTTTTTGTCTTGGTCTCACATGCAAATATTTGAATAATATAATCGGAAGTTTGACTTTTGACTGTCTTTTGTCTTGGTTTCACACACAAACAGATGAATAATATAATGAGAAGTTAGACTTTTGACTGTCTTTTGTCTTGGTTACACACACAAACAGTTGACTAATATTATGAGAAGTTAGACTTCTTACTGTCTTTTGGCTGGTTTCACACACAAGCAGTTCAATAATATAATGAGAAGTTAGACTTCTGACTGTCTTTTGTCTTGGTTTCATACACAAACAGATGAATAATATATCTATCTGTGTTGAAATCTTAACTTTTAGTCATAAGTTGAGGACGACGGATTTTACCTAAGAAGGTATATTTTAACTTATTTTATTTTATGACTCTCCACCTCAACGGTTTTAACAATGAATTTTTTTAGTATTAACTTTTAGTGCATTAAAATCCTTGCTCTACTCAAACAATTAAAGATTTACTGAGATTCGAAATCAAAGCAATAAAAAATCTCACTTCACTCAGAGTTTTCTTGAGATATCACTAAGTGCTCTATCACTTTAATCTTTCTTGAGATATGAGAGCGCTTCGCTTAAAAAAAAACTCACTTCACTTTCTTGGTGTATCACCCAGTTCGTCATATTTGCCATTTCATAGTATTATAAACATTGGATAAGGTCACGAATTACAGACAGAAATGGATTGATCATATGGATGGAATGAGTAAGGAGAGATATCCATTGTTAGCAAGAAATTATCAAGCACGAGGAAGACGTGATGTTGGAAGATCTAGAAGACGTTGGGCTGATGCATTATGAAGTCGGAACGGGCAATTGCCTAATCCCTGGAGTGATGATGATGATATAAACATTTTTTCATCTCTAATGTCACAATGTTGCCTTAACATTTCTGACATTATTTCCTAGCATTTCCGGAATTAACCTTTTTCTGAGTTTGGGGAGGGGCTGAATGGCTGAGTTACGTTATCCCGATGATATTATCGGTGACAAATGATATAGAAGCACCAGAAGAGTTTTTAAATCTAAAGCTAATCAAAATTCCAGGACATGGATGTCCGTAAGAATTATTCCCTTTAAAGATAAACCCCTTGTGGAAATAACTAACTAAATAAATTAAATAGACACTGCAGTACCTTGGATATTAAAAGCGTCTACATAAGAAAAATAAATAAAAAACTAATATTACTATCAAATGTTTATTAATGATGAAGCGATTTTAAAGGATTTTTAACCTTCACGACAGAGAAAACATAAAAATAAATATGTAAATCTGTGGCAGGAGAGAGCTGCTGAGGCCCAATAGTAAGGCAGGTGGTAATTTTAATTGCCTAACAGATGATTGACAAGTACTCCGGATGGGGACTTCAAGCCGTGGTTCTCGAGTCTGAAGATCTTCAGGCTTGTAAAAGAACTGCAAACCTGAATAAAAAGGCCTCTGTTGCTTACTGTGTGTCTCATTGAGATGATGTGCTAACCACAAGTCACTCGTTGACATCTGTAGGTAAACAAGGTAATTAAATTAGCTTATTTAAGAAACGCACGCTAGGGAGCACTCGTTTCCCCACATGGGACGTATGGAGATACATACATATTTACATACAAACAAACATATGCATATAAAACAAATAACAGGACAAGGAATATTTGTTTCGTTTATCTTTAACATAGTAAGTTAGTTTAACATTTTCCAATGCTGTTATTTTAACACAGTTCCAATAGTGGACCATATTATACAGGGTGGACCGCTCGAATGGACCTAATTTCAATTGCTTGTTACTGGCAAACGGTTGAAGATAGAAACTTAAAACAACGTTCATAGTACAGAAAAACTCACCAAGTTTCGAATCCTGTCGGTAGATGGCACAAAGATACGTTTCTCGTTCTTAGATTTAATTGTTTGTGAAAATGGCGACTCCGCAGATGAAAGCGCAAGCTGTTTGTGGTATGCGGAGTTTAAATCAATCATTAGAGTTCAAAGGGAGTTCCGGCGTGTGTTTAACCGTGATGCTCCAACTGCTAGAAGCATAAAGAAGTGGCGTGATACATTATTAGCTACAGGATCTGTGTTGAAGAAGCATGGTGGTGGTCGCAGAGCATCCGATGAAATGGTAGCAAATGTTCAAGCCGCATTTGAGCGAAGCCCCCGGAAGTCATTAAGAAGAGCTTCGCGGGAACTTCAAATACCAAAATCGACATTACAACGGATTGTCCACAAACGCCTCAAACTGCACGCATATAAAGTGCAGTTAGTGCAAACGTCTGGAGCCGAATGACATGCCGAAACGAGTGGAATTCGCCAATACGATGCTGGACCGTCATTCGGCGCTGACTCATGACTTCATGACCAAGATTTTCTTCTCGGACGCACCAACGAAGGCCACTTTCCATTTGTCAGGAAAAGGTTTTCTAAAACCGGCCTAATGGTGCGGTATCTGGGGATCGGAGAATTTCCTCACGCTATTCAAGAGCATGTTCGTGATTAGTCCGACGATAGGATGAAGTTTGGTGCAGTTTGTCACATAATAAGGTCATTGGACAGTTCGTTTCTTCGCCGAGGGAAAACCCTGTTTCGTGGTATCCACATATCTTGACATGCTGGAAGCAGTTCTTCTTTCCATAAATTTGAACAACTCTGCAGCCTCTTTCTCCTAAACATCGTTTTCCAGCAAGATGGTGCTCCTCCCCACTGGTCCAATGAAGTTCGTACGACTTTGGACAACATTTTCCCTGGCCGTTGGATTGGTAGGGGAGGACCAATCGCGTGGCCCCCGAGATCTCCCGATTTAACACCACTGGATTTCTTTCTCTGGGGCTATGTCAAAGATAAAGTTTACACCACCCCAGTCAAAGACCTTCGTGATCTTCGTGAGCGCATCATAGAGGCTATTGAGAACATTCCAGAAGACATACTCCAACGTACTTGGCAAGAAATTGTTCATCGCTTTGATATCGTCACAGTGACTGCTGGGGCTCATATAGAGATGTGGTGATCTGGATATCAAAACTTGGTGAGTTTTTCTGTAATATGAACGTTGTTTTAAGTTTCTATCTTCAACCGTTTGCCAGTAACAAGCAATTGAAATTAGGTCCATTCGAGCGGTCCACCCTGTATTATAATGATATTGTGAAAAGAAAAATTATAGTAAGTTAGGTTAGCAAACAATTAGATACTTTATTTTTGTCAACAATCACACAGCCTAATTTTGTTCAGAATTTCAAGCTATCCTATTACCCAATATTTAATATTTCACAGGCCTTTTTTTTTTTACATTTTATCTCGCCTATGAAAACTTTGCAGCTTCTTTCAGGTTTTTTCTTCGGACAACTAATCAGTCCTTATGTACTAGTGGATACGATGCCTCGTTTCTGGTTCCAAAGTTTGCGGTTTGAAACCCTACTGTGGTCAATGGATTTTTTTTTCAGCGCGTAAAAACTTCCAGTATTGACTTCTTCTTCGGCTTTCCCCCACTTCTAGGTTTGCCGTCTTCAATTTCCATTTATTTCTATCATTCCAATCTCCTTCTTCCAAATTCCTATAATCAATTATAGTTCTGACATAAGTTTTCCATTTACATCTTGGTCTTATTTCTTCCAGTGAGTGACCATTGATATATATATATTTTTACCATCTTTCATCTTCCATTCACTGTACATGACCATACCATTTAAGCGTTTGATTTTCAATCCTCTTAACAACAGATGTAGCGACATTCATTTCTCTCCAAAGGAATTAGTTTCTTATTTTGTCCTGTCTTGTTTTTTGAAGGCTACGCTTGTTCTGGGGTAAAGGCGGCCGTCACGCAGGGCTGACACCCCGGCTGACATCAAGTGCCGATTGTCAAGAAAAAGTGGGAGCCCTAACCTCCTACTACCCCAAGGGCCTCCTGAGGCCTGTAGTGGGATCACTTTACCTTTACCTTTACCTTCTAAGATAATAAAATTCAACTGTTCTAATTGTATTATTTTGTAATTCCGTCAAAGATCAAGTTTCACTTCCGTATGACAAAATATTCTGTGTTATGCTGTTATAAATTTTCAATTTAGTTTCCTTTGTAATATTTTTGTTACAAATTATTCCACGGAATGTCTTAGTTGCATTTTTTGCCATTGCAAATTTAGTTTGTACATCTCTTTTTACATGTACCTAAACATGTAATTATTGACCCAAGATATTTAAAAAAAAACATTTTTTTTTGTTTTCCCTGTTTCGAGTACGAGGCCATCTACATCCTTTCCCAAACACATATATTTTGTATATCCTTCGGAAGGAAAATAAAACTGTAGATCATTTGATGTAAATTTAAGGAAATCAATATAAATTTAACTAAATAGACTATATAAGAATGGATAGATAAAAAAACACGAAAAAAAATTGCAGAAGTGATGGAATTCAAATATCTAAGAAAATTATACTACAAATAGGAATTAGATGGCGACAGAAATTAAACATGAACTGAGTTATGGAAACGAATGCTATTATTGTGCAATTCTGGCTTGTTTAGCCGGTTTTATGGGGTCTATGGTGTACGGTGCGGTAAAGCGAAAGGGCGAGTTGCAGATACTGCCAATAACTACCCTCAGTTTTGAAAACATAATAGTTATAACACGTTGAGTTTTCATATCTACTAGTTCTGTGTTAGTGATTATTTTTGTTATCTTATAAGTTCTCCTTCTTCACTTCCTGGTTTAGGCAAGATTTGCCTGTTCCGTCTTCACTAATAGATCTAAGACCATCTCTTCCGAGGACGTCCGACATCTCTTCTAACTCTTGGAAAATAATGGAAGATTTTATTTGTAATCTACTTTCTTCCATTCTCTCTACATAGTTGATATGCAGAGGCTGTGTGTTTGCAATGGAAACTATATTGCGCATGCATACCCTTGGACCCATCTTATAAGTTTAGAGTGTTTATTATAGGATAGCACTGTTTTTGTAACAATTTATTTTATTATTATTATTATTAGTAGTAGTAGTAGTAGTAGTGGTAGTAGTAGTAATAAGAAACTACTTTTTGCATGGCTACTAGTTCCCTGTCCCACTCGGCAATGTTCCCTCCTGCCACGCACAAAGACGGGCTACAGTTATCAGAACAGCACTGTATATATTACAGTAACTCTTGTCACCACCCAAATTCTCTAAAAAAATAAAATAAATAAATTAAAAATACGAAAAAAAGTGAACGTTCCAGTAATATGGTTAGGCCCGTCACGGTAGGCACGTAGCTATCGCGCTCGGCTGCTTCGACCGGATCCCACATTCTAATGGCGGTTCATGAGGAGTATTGGCGGTGGGCCATACCGAGATTTTTCCGGTTTTTCTGGACTTTTCCCGTTTCCCCACACTCTCCATCCCCCCTTCCCTCCATTTCATGTTATTTCTTTCTAATTCATTAATTTCACATTGTCTTTCACCTCATCTCATGCCAGGAAAAATAATTAGGTTGGCCCTCACAGGTGTAGAAAATATATATATATTTTTTTTCAAATGCCCGAGGTTTGTCTTTCGACATTCCTGGTTTCTCTCCTGGCATGGCGTAATTGTAACCCACTTCTGAGGTTGGGGCGCCTGGAAGGCGGGGTTACGTTGTCCCGATGATATGATGGGTGATAATGATGAAAATGGTGCGCCAAGAGAGTCCCTAATCCTAACCTTAACCTAAGATGAATATGAATGATGATGATTGTGATGGCCATATGATTTCGGGGACCGTTTGGGCCTTAAAGTTTTCCTGACATTTGTCTTACAGGTGAGGAAAAACCCCGATAAAAACCTCACCCAGAAAAATTGTCCCGACCGGGGATCGAATGTGTATAAAATATGTTGTGGCGGGGATCTAGTGGGCGTACCCCTACCATTTTAGTGCCTAATAACTCTGAGCTTGAGCAATAAAAAGGGGGAGTAGGGAATAATAGGATGGTTGTAGTCTCCCTTGCGGCCATCGCACCGGCCCAATCCACAAATGGTGGCATGGGTCATGGGAGTGGAACCTGGTGTCTCGGAGCTAGAAGACGACCTACAACTTGCGTAATATAGTACAATAGACTTTCATTAATTAATCTTCTTAATACTGGGATAGCGCAATAGACCTTTAAGATCGCCGTCCTCAAGGATGTCCGCTCTTAAAGTGATCCTCATCAAAACAAAACCACGTGACCTGCTCGCTTTTCATTAGTTATGGACACCGACGTACGATATACGCGAAAAAGTGTTACTTCATTAAATTAAAAATATGTCCTCTGAATATACTTGTTATTCTTCGTGGATGAAAATGATAATACTCAAAACACAGAAAATATTCTAAAATATACCTAATATGTTAAACAAAGTGGGCCAAAGAAGAACAATGCTGGAACTCATAAAGAAGAGGAAAAGAAATTGGATTGGCCATTGGCTAAGAAGAAACTGGCTGCTGAAGGATGCTCTAGAAGGAATGGTCAACGGAAAGAAAGTTAGAGGCAGAAAAAGACATCAGATGATAGACAATATTAAGATAAATGGTTTGTATGCAGATACAAAAAGGAAAGCTGAGTTAAGGAAAGAGTGGAGAATGCTGAGTTTGCAGTGAAATACCTGCTCTTGAGCAGAACACTATGAACGAATACCTAATCAATAATTACAACTTAAAATGGTTTATTACGTATGGGTGATGCATTTCAGTCATGCTTCAGTCGATTCTCATGAAACAAAATAGCTGAAAGTGTCCAGTCTTCTGTTGCTGTGTCGTCATCTCCTGCCAAAAGTGACACTAATTGTGGCGGGAATGGCGGAAGGATATATTTGGCGTTTGTTGATGTTAGGATCACTCTAAAAGCGGATAAGGTATATGTCTGAATAAAGAACTATATGGATGCGAAACACGGTATCTTATTTTAAGACAAAAACAAACATAAGTATTTGATAATAACTTTACATTTTTACTCCATGGCGCGACAGTCATAGAAGGCCCTTGCCCTACCAGCCAGCTGCTGGCCTCACATCATCATGTTAATCAGAGAGGTATATCGTCCAGCCAATGTAGCGGTGCCATGTGATCAGTATATCAGGTCCTCCAGCCGTTATAGCTGAATTCGATAATAAAGTGTTTATAAACTGTTCGTACCAATGATAGAGATGGAGAAACGGTGAATGGAGAACATTATACAACAGTGAGCTACATGAATTTTAAGAAATAATATGTTGTTGTTAAGAGATTTAGGTATCTATGACTGCGATGACCAGGACATGTGGCACAAATGGGAATGAAAAGGGACATGGAAACTTCTTGTAAGAAAACACGAAGGAAAATGTCCAGTAGGTAGGCCAGGTATGATGTGAGAGAATAACATTAGCCCTGATTTGTGGAAGGCGAATTAAACAGAGGATCATTAGAAGATACCTATTCAGAATAGGGATATATGGAAAGATTTATGTCCGCGCGGCTATGAACCTCCTGGTTCAATAGTGCCAATGAGTGAGTGTATGCAACTGAGTGAAATTAATGGGTATTTCACATCCACACTCTTTCAGTGCGTCGCGTCGTTAAAAAAAAAACTAAGAGATAAGATTTCTTAAATTTAACGTGGGTTTTGTCAAAATTCTTGTGTTGTACAGAACATTTGAAAGGGCTGGGCAATTATGAAGCAGGGTGGGGCTGACTGATGTGTGGTGGACAGTTCTTGTGGTGTGATTAGATCGTTGCGTCACTGTCAAGCAAGCCGGGGAGCATTCATGTCGAGCCCGGCGCAAGACGAGAGAGGACGCTACCGCCGGACACGTCACACGCACATATACTCTCCACCTGCAGGCAATACCGTCTTATGTTCCAAAAACTGGGGGATGTCGTCAAGGTACTTCTAGACCTCCCCATCGCACCTTCTCAAAGGAAAGGACTTGAGAGTAAAATCTGTGAATGTAGCGAACATGGCAACTTACAAAATACGATTATATCATTTGAATACTCAATGTGTTGAAAATGTGCTACCACACCTGTAATTCCCTAGTAAAGTTTCATAGCATAGCATGAAAATGCTATGATTGCAGTGAAAGACCTGCCTCTGGCAGAATTACTATGGATGATATATATATATTTATATTTATTTATTTATATACAGAATTTTAATGTTTACACATCTTTCTGTGCCTAAAGTTTTATTTTTCTTCTCCACTCGTCTCTCTCCATCCAATCCATGTCCTCCAGTCCTCTTGCTCTCATTCCAGTTCTTATTTCCTGCATCCACGAGTTTCGAGGTCTTCCTCTCCTCCTTCTTCAAGGTGGACACCATTCCAATGTTTTCCTGGGTAATCTTTTTTCTTGCATTCGTCGTACGTGCCCATACCAATTTAAAAGCTTATACCGTATATAATCTACTATTGAATAACCAATATTCATTTTTTTCTCTTATGACAGTATTTCTTATTGTGTTTTATATATATATATATATCATCATCATCATCATAGTACATTCACGAATTTAGGCCATTTGTTGACCTGTTTTGGCCTCAAGAGAAACACCATCCAGAAGTCTTTTGAGTGGACGTCCTGGTCTTCTTCTTCCTGCAGGTTGATATCTTAACATTAGTTTGGGTATTCTGTGATCTTCCATTCGATGAACATGTTGTATCCATCTTGACTTATAATCAGAAATTTTGTTTTCTAAAGATTCCATGTGTAATTCTTCTAAGATGTCTTCATTTTTCTTGTGATCTAGTAGTGTGTATCCTGCAGTCCTCCGAAGGTATCTCATTTCAGCAGATCTAAGTCTCTGTATATCCTTCTGTTTCAACGTCCATACTTCGCTACCATACAAAAGAGTTGGAAGAGCCAGTGTTTTATACACTTTCAGTCTTGAATGCTTTTGGACTAACTGTGGCTTGAAGATAGAATTTATTAACCCTAAAATTCTTAAAAATTTAGATATTTTTGCATTTACATCCTTTTCTTCTTCATATGAGATATTGCATCCTAGATATGTAAAATTATTCACCTGCTCCAAGGGGTTGTAAGGGGTAGTGACGTGTGTATAACCTCTCTTACCCAATTCTCATCCTCACCTTCTCGTGGTACAACCCGTTTTCACAAACGAGGCTCTGAGGACCGAGTCACGGCGGTATAACCGTTCCATCAGGTACTGAGTAAATGCGGTATCCTAATGTCTGTCCAGAGACTAAAAGGTAGCAGCCCTACCACTGAACTACTTAGCGTCGGGCCAGTAACCTGTCCTAAGGAACTTCAAAACTACTTTCAAGTCTCAACATGAAAAAATCCAGAAGGAATTGAATATATATATATATATATATATATATATATATATATATATATATATATATATATTATTTAACTTGAGTTGCTTTCACGTTATTTAACATTTTTCAATGCTGTCATTTTAACACAGTTCCAATAATGGATCATATTATAATATTAGAATGATATTGTGAAAAGGGCACGCCGTAGCGTAGTGGTTAAGGCACTGCGTTACAAGCCGGAAGCTCAAGGGTTCAGGGGCCAGGATTTTTAAACTGGCCCAAACCTTCCGGAGGCACTATGGCCCTGGCGTCGACTCAGCCTCTAACGTAAATGAGTACCAGACGCTTGTTCTAGGGGTAAAGGCGGCCATCACGCAGGGCTGACATCAAATGCCGATTGTCTAGAAAAAGTGGGAGCCTTAACATCCAACTACCCCAAGGGCCTCCAGAGGCCTGTAGTGGGACCACTTTACTTACTTACACTGTGAAAAAAAAAATTAATGCCTGAACCAGGAATCGATCCCTGGACCTCTCCTTCTACGTAGGAGTGTGCAGCCCACTACGCCATTCTACACCTGGTACAAACATTAACAATTCTTTCCATGTATACAAATCTATAATTCTCGTTTTGTCCGCTGCCAGGTAGGTGTCACTACCATCGCCAACGGCCTTATAATAGTTTATTACTTTCACGTACTGTAAGGACCAGTTTCACCAACAGAGGTAACTGTATTACGCCAGTTTAAGCTATGCATTATACACGGAGAAAACTGGCGTAATACAGTTACCTCTGTTGGTGAAACTGGCCCTTAATCTATGAAGGAACACGTTCAGGATTTTTACGCCATCGAAAATCCATAGAACTGACCCAGTTTGAATCGTTCCTTGGAACCAGAGGCGAGCAGAGTTGCCATTAGGTACCAGGATTGAATAAGCTACATGTTTATATAAATATTTAAGAGATGCAAATTAATTTATAAATTGTCATATTCTGTGTTAATTTTATTTCTGAAATTTAATTACAACATAAATAAGCAGTTACTACTAATTATAACCAGCAGAAAATCCTGTCACTTTGAAGCAATTTTCGTGAATAAATTCATTCTCTTATTTAGTCCTTATTATAAATTAGATGAAGCGTGTGTATTTTGTTAATTCCTTTCGAAATCTAAGCAGAAATCCGTGTTTTGCAAAGTGTGACAAAATTCATCTCCCACATCTAGTAATTTATGTTTTACGAATATATTCAATTTGTAGATGGGGTTCAAAGGGAGGGAGGGGGTTGGACATCACTAAGAACACGCAGTAATCAAGTAATGGTAATTGTCGGCAGTAAATCTGTTTGGGACCTCGAATCTCTAAACACTAAGCCCAGCAAACTAAGGCTTTTTGTTACTTTAATTTTGCTGACGTTAGAAGTGTAGGGGAGGTGGAAGAAAAGGCTAGAAAATCGTGAAAAGGGTAAGAGTAAAGATGAAAAAGGAGAAAGAGAGAAGGGTGACGAGGATGAGGGGGTGTGGTGCAAAGAGTGAGAGAGACAAAAAAACAAGAGTGACCCCGTAGGAGCTCATTTCCTCTGTTTAGTAGTGAACTGAGTGACATGTAGACCTCGTGCTGTCCGTTTTTTATTCTGCTCGGACAGACTTCCTTTTAAAACGCAATATCCCTCACGAGTTTCTCTTTTTTTCCCCCTCCTCCTACGTTTTACTCGCGCTTTTCGTATAGACGGACACCACTGGTTTGCATTATTTGGCAGACAGACTAGAAGAGAAAGGAAAACGTTTTCTCTGCAATCACACAACAAAAGCAACAGTTAGACATGAACAGAATGGTATTGTTTCTAACTCATTGCATATTCAATGATGCACAGTTGAACAGGGGAAGAAGGATTTCTTCTTAAGCTCATCTTGTCCACATGGAATGTCTCCTCTGGATAAATTTACCCCTCCCTTGTTTACTTGTTTTCATTTCGGATACGTCAGCATATCTTGTGCTTTTTTTTTTATCATTCTTCAACTGGTGATTTACATCGACTCCAGATCTGTTACTTCTCTTCCCGTGCGGTGTCTAGAATTTGTCGTCTTCCAAAACATTTCCACATAAACAACACACCTACTTCGATTATAAAAAATATCGAAGTCTTGATCGATACTTTTAAAAGTGATTTTGAACCACAGTTGAGGTTAATTATCTTCTTCTTGTTCTTCAATCAGGGATTAGACAATTAAGCCTCTTCCGGCTTTACATATTCTCCAACCAACGTTTCCATGGTCTTCCCAAAACTCTCCTTCCTTCAGGTTTAGAATTAAGAATTCTTCTAGGAATACGAGTGTACCTACTTCTTTCTAGGCATTCAATCCATTGATCTCTACAATGATGGAATCCTTTCCTCTAATGATATTACATTTAATTATTTTCATATATCCTCATTTTTAAATTTATCCAAATTAGTACAATCCTTAATTGATCTATTAAGGTTAATATAATATCCATCCATAATAATTCTGCCCGAGGGCAGGTCTTTCACTGCAATCATAGCATTTTCATGCTATGCTTTGCAGCTTTACTAGGGAATTATAGGTGTGGTAGCTTCCCGTTGCTTTCCACACCGGTGATGGCCTATGATGATAATGATAAGGGTGATGATGAAGCCGGATGATTTTCGGGGACCGTTGGGTCCTAAGCTTCCTGACATTTGTCTTACAGGTGAGGAAAAACCCCGAAAAAACCTCACCCAAGAGCCTGTCCCGACCGGGAATCGAACCCGGGCCCGCTGCGTGACAAGGCAGCACGCTACCTCGAGACCACAGCGGTGGACTAATGAGACGAATATTGTAGTGTGTTAGTGATGATGATGGTCAGATGGTGTTCGGGGACAATTTCGACCTTAAAGTTTCCTGGCATTTGTCTTACATCTGAGGAAAATTCCCGAAAATAAAGCTCACTCAGGAAACTTGGCCCAATCTAGAATAGAACTCGGGCCCGCTACGTAACAAAGCAGCACGCTATCTCGAGACCACATCGGTGGACACAACAGAAAAGTGAACTGGTAGAAATTACGTAAATTTGTGTCGAATTACACAATATACAATTTGCAGTTGTAGATGATTTTGTTTTCACTGCGGTTTAAGGCATTTAAATAACTCACTCACTCACTCAATGGCACTATCGAACCCGTAGGTTCATGGCCGCGCGGACATAAGTTCTCCTACCCCAGTTGAACCCATGTCCGAATTTCTTGACGGTTGTATTTTTACGGTGAAAAATCGTCAGTCTTTCGACCAAGGTACTTTTTTAGTCTGGCTTATCACCTTCGACCATGGCATGGGTACCCCTATCGGCAGCAATGCTACTGCCGGCATAGCTCTCGGGATCATTTAAGCACGCAAGCCACTCCACCAAGACAAGGTAAAGATACCATGGAGGGCATTTAAGTAACTGGCAGGAGAAATTAGCGTTTCGTGAATTTAAGGTTTTACTGAGTTAACAATAACGTATAACAATAAAATTAGTTCGGTACCTAATAGTAAGGTACCTAATAGTAAGGTACCTAATAGTAAGGTACCTAATAGGTGTCATCGACTTCAAACAGGTTAACATCTTTTAAAACCTCAAGGAAAACACTTCTTCAACAAATTGAAGAACGCTGTAACAATTGGATAGAACATCTGCAAAGAATGACAGATGATAGGATACCAAATATGGCACTGATGTATAATCCTGGAGGACGAAGATCGGTAGGAAGACCAAGAAAGCGCAGAGCTCAACAGATGTGAGATCGAAACAGGCAAAGACCTAATCCGTGGAGGAGGATGATGATGATGATAAAACTGGAAGACCTTTCTGAAGCGAGCTTCCGTCATCAGCAAAATGTTGGAAAAAAGTCGATTTCCGAAAGGTGTTCAGGTTTTGAAAGATTTTAACCCAACCTTCTGCTGAAGAAATCAATAAATCAGGATATCAAATATGGCACTGATGTATAATCCTGGAGGACGAAGATCGGTAGGAAGACCAAGAAAGCGCAGGGCTCAACAGATGTGAGATCGAAACAGGCAAAGACCTAATCCGTGAAAGATGATGGTGATAAAATCTGAAGGCCTTTCTGAAGCCGGCTTCTGTCATCAGCAAAATGTCGGAAAAAAGTCGATTTCCGAAAGATCTTCAGGTTTTAAAATATTTTAACCCAACCTTCTGCTGAAGAAATCAATAAATCAGGATTACAAATATGGCACTGATGTATAATCCTGGAGGACTAAGATCGGTAGGAAGACCAAGAAAACGCAGGGCTCAACAGATGTGAGATCGGAACAGACAAAGACCTAATCCGTCAAGGATGATGATGATGATAAAACCTGAAGGCCTTTCTGAAGCCGGCTTCTGTCATCAGAAAAAGGTTGAAAAACCCGGTTTCCAAAGGTGTTCAGGTTTTGAAAGATTTTAACCCAACTTCTGCTGATGAAATCAATAAATCAGTGATGAGAAGACGACTGAAGAAAGGTACTGGAGACCAGGAATGAGAGAAATTGGACAACTTAAAGATGAAGGACACTTTGAAGTGAAGATGCTATTGGATTAGCGTTTAATTTAGTTAGGTAATGAAGTGACGGTAGCTATTCAAACTGGATTCTCGTACAAACTGAGTAAAAATGTTTTTTACCTTTGATGAACTTCACTTCGGTCCACTAGACATCACCATTCCCTTACATAATTAATCTCAACAGCTGGATCTACTTGCCGCGCACTCATGTGCAAGGAATCCTTCAGACGTCAATATCTCACTCCAGTTTAACAACCTTCGCTCCAACCCTCCGTTTCTATAGAATGGCTCTAAATCTCTGCGACAAAATATCAGGAAGCGCAGAGTTAGGAGTAACAGAAGTACACGTATTTCTTGCTTAAATCTAATACAAATACCGGGGATTCTTTCAACATGTGACGCGAAAAATGTTTCCATGCTATGCTTTGCAGCGTTACTAGGGAATTATATGTGTGGTAGCTTCCCGTTGCTTTCCACACCGGTGAAGGATGATCTTCTTCTTCTTCTTTCTTTCCAGGATTAGGTCAATATGACCTATTCCGGTCTCAAGTCCATCGTTTGCTTGGCCGTCCCAAAGATCTTTTCCCATGTGGTTTGTATGTGTTGATCTTTTTGGGTAATCTTGTATTGTCCATTCTGTCTAAATGTTCTTTCCATTGGTATTTGTGCTCGTCTAGTTTATCAAGTATTGAAAATATCTCCAGTTCATTTCTTGTTGATTCACTGTGTAATCTATCCATGCGTGTGCATCCTTTTACGGATCTTAAAATTTTCATTTCAGTGGTTTGAATGTGTGAGATACCTTTTTTTGTAAGTACTCACGATTCAGATCCATATAAAAGAACAGGAACAGCCATAATTTTATAAAACCTGAGCTGAGTTTCTCTTCGAGTCTTTCGGAGGGTTCTTCTTATGGAGCCACACATGATTTGATATAGGTTAATTTTATTATGTATAACCCAATCATAGCTATATGTTATATCTGAACCAAGATAGTTAAAATGTGCTATCTGTTCTATTATTTCATTATTGATCACTATTTTTGCTCTGACTGGCACTTTGCCCTGAAAAGCCATAATTTTAGTTTTTGAAGTTGGGTCAAGGATGATGATGATAATGATGATGGCTGTATGATTTTCGGGTACCGTTGGCCCTTAACGTCCTGACATTTGTCTTACAGGCGAGGAAAAACCCCGAAAAAACCTCGCCCAAGAGCCTGTCCCGACCAGGATTCGAACCTGGGCCCGCTGCGTGACAAAGCAGCATGCTACCATTATTATTATTATTATTATTATTATTATTATTATTATTATTATTATTATTATTATTATTATTATTATTATTATTATCCAACTTCAAAAACTAAAATTATGGCTTTTCAGGGCAAAGTGCCAGTCAGAGCAAAAATCTTCTTGTAAGCCCCTGTTTCCCTTAACAGAGATTTAGGTGCTCTCCCCCTACAGGGAAGAATTTAAACCATACTAATTTAGTTACACTTGTTTTCGTGTAGATGTCATTTGAGTGGTCCGTGGTCAGCGTTTCGCCTCATACTGATATCTAGGAAACCAAGGTAGTACTAGGACGAGAAAATTCGGTAAATTTTGCTTAGAGGCCTTTTCATTCAGGCTTCAGGATCTTTTACGAGGCTGAAAATCTTCAGACTCGGTACCCACAACTTAAAGTCTCTCCCGGAGGACTTTCTCCTTGGGTTTTTCCATCCTAAAAAAATCCATCGACCCCGGTTCGGGTTTGAACCCGCAACCCTCCGGACCAGAGTCAAGTAGCATAACCACTAGTCCACCGCGGCCGATCAGAGCAAAAATAGTAGTCAATAATGAAATAATAGAACAGATAGCACACTTTAACTATCTTGGTTCAGATATAACATACAGCTACGATTGGGATATACACAATAAATTAAACCGATGTCAAATGATGTGTGGCACCATAAGAAGAACCCTCCGAAAGACTCGAAAAGAAACTCAGCTCAGGTTTTATAAAATTATGGCTCTTCCTGTTGTTTTATATGGATCTGAATCTTGGGCATGCGTATACGAAATCGTTACGATGTTCTTTAAAGTCTAATTACTCTAAGCACATAATAAACGCCGGTCATAGAATGGACTCAATAGAAGACATTCTTACAATAATACACAAAGAGAGAAATCCAACTAAAATCCAACATATTGGAAACCTGGAAATTATCAAGGAAATAGACAACAAGCTTTTGATAAATGAAAGCACTCCCAGACTAAACAACCCACTATACGATATCGTCAGGAAGAAGCTTTAGTCACGACAACACCACATTAGGACCAGCAGCATCAACCATCATACTGGATGTTGTAGCGAAGAGGGGCCTGCTGAAGATGGAACGGATGTTCTGAAAGGCCTACAGGCATAAAGATGACATATTTTATAAGTTGAGGACGACGGATCTTACCTAAGAAGGATTATTTTAACTTATTTTATTTTATGACACTCCACCTCAACGGTTTTAACATGAATTTTATTAGTATTGATTACACCATCTAACCTATAAAAGTATGTAAGTAGAATGGTAGAACATTTAGTATAAAAATGCAGTGCAATTGAAGGCCGAATTCAGAAGTTGGTAATTATAAGTGGATATTTGACATTTGCTTAGGTAAAGTGTTAGAAGTCACCTCAACGGTTTTAACAATGAATTTTATTAGTACTGATTACACCATGTAACCTATAAAAGTATGTAAGTAGAATGGAAGAACATTTAGTATAAAAATGCAGTGAAATTGAAGGTCGAATTCAGAACTTGGTAATTATAAGTGGATATTTGACATTTGCTTAGGTAAAGTGTTAGAAGTCACCTCAACGGTTTTAACAATGAATTTTATTAGTACTGATTACACCATGTAACCCATAAAAGTATGTAAGTAGAATGGAAGAACATTTAGTATAAAAATGCAGTGAAATTGAAGGTCGAATTCAGAACTTGGTAATTATAAGTGGATATTTGACATTTGCTTAGGTAAAGTGTTAGAAGTCACCTCAACGGTTTTAACAATGAATTTTATTAGTACTGATTACACCATGTAACCCATAAAAGTATGTAAGTAGAATGGAAGAACATTTAGTATAAAAATGCAGTGAAATTGAAGGTCGAATTCAGAACTTGGTAATTATAAGTGGATATTTGACATTTGCTTAGGTAAAGTGTTAGAAGTCACCTCAACGGTTTTAACAATGAATTTTATTAGTACTGATTACACCATGTAACCCATAAAAGTATGTAAGTAGAATGGAAGAACATTTAGTATAAAAATGCAGTGAAATTGAAGGTCGAATTCAGAACTTGGTAATTATAAGTGGATATTTGACATTTGCTTAGGTAAAGTGTTAGAAGTCACCTCAACGGTTTTAACAATGAATTTTATTAGTACTGATTACACCATGTAACCCATAAAAGTATGTAAGTAGAATGGAAGAACATTTAGTATAAAAATGCAGTGAAATTGAAGGTCGAATTCAGAACTTGGTAATTATAAGTGGATATTTGACATTTGCTTAGGTAAAGTGTTAGAAGTCACCTCAACGGTTTTAACAATGAATTTTATTAGTACTGATTACACCATGTAACCTATAAAAGTATGTAAGTAGAATGGAAGAACATTTAGTATAAAAATGCAGTGAAATTGAAGGTCGAATTCAGAACTTGGTAATTATAAGTGGATATTTGACATTTGCTTAGGTAAAGTGTTAGAAGTTTGGGTGTGGGAGTATGGTGGTGTGACGGCTAGAGGTGCTTCGGACAGAACAAGAGTGACAGGGATGTGGGGGGCGAATGTCGTCTCCAGAACCGCAGTTTCATTTCAACCCTTGGTGGTGGTCATGTTAACATAGGGTGACAGTGTTCTTGAATTTAAAAAAAAAAGTACAATACGTGACACTCAGTTGATGGTCTGACTCTGCGCTATGTTTAATTTCCGCTTCCGAGAATCTTTCTAAGCTGCTAAACAATGTCTATTGAGTTTTGTGGCACTCACATATCTTACAGTGGACTGCATTTTTATTTATCCACTTATTGCAGAAGTCCCTATACAATTGTCTGTTAACAACTATAATAGTCTGACTATTTATCTCATAGACCGATAATTTTGCCTCTTCCTGTTGATAAAATGACCTCTTCCTGTTCATAAAATGACCTCTTCCTCTTCATAATGAGATATATCTCCGCAAATTAACTTCTTTGATAAGGATGTCGATTCAACAATGTACGATCGATTTGGTACAGCAAGAAATACCAAAAGAAAACAACTTCAAAAATTACAAAAAAAAAAGTTATTTCTGTTGATCTAATCTGCATTATTGTTAATAGTTATTTCTCATAATT
The DNA here is from genome assembly GCA_030220185.1 of Diploptera punctata. Taxonomy (NCBI): domain Eukaryota; kingdom Metazoa; phylum Arthropoda; class Insecta; order Blattodea; family Blaberidae; genus Diploptera; species Diploptera punctata. The sequence continues at coordinate 2,134,086 of JASPKZ010001204.1, read as the reverse complement.
ATAATAATCTGTTATTGATTTTTCCCAAGCCCAAGAAATTTATCAGTAAAGATATGCTATTTATAACTATAAGGCGGCTTAGCAATAGCCCGGAAGTAAGATCGGAATACATAACCTCACATTTGGTAAGTATTAAACATGGCTATTTAACTCATGTCGCAAATGGTAGTCAATGACCAATCACGTTTCAATGAATTCTGTTTTACACCAATGACAGTCGTGTTTCACCTCGCTCTTTATCGATTTCTCTTTATCAGCTCCTGCTTTTGTGATAAAGAAAGCTCCTCCTTTTTAATTTTCTGAACAGGACAGAAAATTATTTTTCTCCAACAAATACACTGAATATAACAAATAATGAATAGATTCAGTGATTTTACTGAGTTGTTTATTCAAAATATAAATGATTAACCTATAATGCTGATTATAATAGTTTAATGTGTTTCATTATTTCTCCACTAGAGTGGATTCTTACAATATTGCGATCCTATTTGGCAATAAATAATATGATCGACTTGCAGTGAATATACATAACCTCTCATTTCTAATTTGTTTTCAAACATCGCCGTTTACATTAAATATACAAATATTTTAAAACACCGGTACCTATATTCAAATAATTATTTTTTATTAAAGAGCTTAATTTTATTCGTTAAATAGTCCTAACAAATGCCACTCTTGATTTTCAAATTCTCTAGATAAATTCACGACTCACGAACTATATATTTTACTGTTTAACACTTCTAAATGATAGTGCTTTCCACGTGGAATGTCAATGACACTTCAAACACAATTTCGACTAAAAAACGACTTAGGCCTACCTGGTACTTTTCTTGTACCCTTCATCTCATGTCACACTAGTAAACTCTCCATAAATGCCAATTATGAGGTAGTATTTTCCAATCATTTCCTGTAAATCAAATCATGATATTTGGTTTTATTTTCTTGTATACAGTGGAACTCTCTCTCGGGGTAGTATTCGGGACCCTGGATGGCTAACACATAACATACCTAAGTTTTTTCAACCGGAACCGTTCGTTAATTTAAAGGATCCTTATTGAACGAATCAATAGTTTGACGAGAAGTAAATGCTTATTAATAGTAAAGTAAGAATAGGTTGTGACAAAGTCGTGAGTGATTTTGTCTAATGAAAAACTCAACCTTGTGTTGGAGTGACTATTTAGCGAATAATACAACATCAGAAGCTAAAGTAATGCCACGAGTGATTTCCAAAATTCACGACTCACGAAGTGAGTACCAATAGTTGTACTTAATGCAGTTTTTTTATCGTGTTTTCAAACATGTATTCGGAATTTCTCCATCACCCACAGTTTTTTTATTTCAATTTCAATTAATGGATTTAAATAATTATTATTTTAATAAACGTTTTTTCGTACATTTGTCCATTGTAAAATATAACCAAATGAGCTAACTCAGGAGATTTCAGATATGGAAAAGAGATATCAAGGCAAATGGAATCCTAAGATGCTGGCCGATTATTGTTGAAGCATCAAGAGGGATGCTCCACAGGCGAAATATAGCAGAAAATAGTCATTTCTTACTTTCTAGGTGAGTCCGAATGTTCGAATATTGTGTAGTTACGAACGAAGAAAATATTAAAGTGTTTGAAATTATAAAATCATGTCTCTCAGAAACCTTGTGTGATGAAGAAAAACCGATCTTATATTTGAATTCAGGAGAAAAAATACTATCAGAATCACATTTTTCTTTCTGGAACAAAAAAAAGTTTATTTTTTGTTGTTTAGTGTTATTATTATTTACAATATATTTTGACTGTCCACCGCTGTGGTCTCGAGGTAGCGTGCTGCCTTGTCATGCAGCGGGCCTGGGTTCGATCCCTGGTCGGGACAGATATTCTGGGTGAGGTTTTTATCGGGGTTTTTCCTCACCTGTAAGACAAATGTCAGGAAAACTTTAAGGCCCAAACGGTCCCCGAAATCATATGGCCATCGCATTCATCATCATTCATATTCATCTTGGGTTAAGCTTAGGATTAGGGACTCTCCTGGCGCACCATATCATCGTCATCACACATCATATCATTGGGGCAACGTAACCCCGCCTTCCAGGCGCTCCAATCTCAGAAGTGGGTTACAAGTACGCCATGCCAGGAGAGAAACCAGGAATGTCGAAAGACAACCTGGGGCATTTGAAAAAAAAAAAATATATATATATTTACTTACTCTAGATTTAACGAAAGAAATATGAAATCTACAATATAGAAAAAAAGAGAGAAAAATGCTATTATAATGACATAGAATAAATGTAGTTTTGGAGAAAAGATATGACGATACATTTTCGTAAGTGTTTTATTCTTAATACTGGCAATATTTTATATTTTATTAAAATAAGAGACCACGTTTTTCATCCAAATAATATAACTCCTTTTGAGAATCGCCGTTTGAGGGATTCTTGTATGTTCTGAGCAATAAGTAAAAATGTTAAACAAAGTTGCCACTATAAACAGGTACAGTATGCAGATGTGAAATTTAGACAGAGGGAAGGAAAACTCAACATCTCTCCACGTGATTAATTACGGAGCTGAGGGCTTTTGAGTCATCGTTACCCTCCTGCTTGAAAGGGGGTACGGATGGCTCCCTTGAGATGTAGAGAAAGGGTCAGTTTTTAACCCTACAGAGCCTCTGAAGAACTGTGATGGACAACAGACCAAGACTAACTTGCCCATCATCTAGAAGCCGATGTCCAATTATTGGGGAGAGAACTTGCTCCTATGAATTATGGGCTACAATGAAGATTTCGATTTCTCGAGGGAGATGGACAGAAAGTTAATTCAATGGCGACATGAGGCATTCTGTCAGTTATGAAACAGGGACTTCATCCAACTTTTTTTTTCTCGCTTTATTGCTCTCGTGGGATGTAAAATATTTCTAGTTTGATTCTCTTAACGTTTTTAAACTCTGATTAATTCAGTTCGACTTTATTTGAACGCCTCCGTTAATTTTCTTGCGCTAATGAAATAGAATCAAAGAAAAGAAAGTTTATTTATCAATTCGATAAACGTGTCTATAAAAAAAGTAAAATTTTAAAAATTATTTTTATTATATTATAGAAAACTTTTCTCAATAGTGGATTGCCACAAGGACAAAGTGATACAGACAATTGTTTTTTTTCTAAATTTATGAAATACTTGAAAACGGGGCTACTTTGTCATATTTCTGAAGGTTTTTAAGGTCTAACTCGTATGATTTATGCCGAAAAAAATGAATGTATTATTTATTGTACCAATTGAACCTTAGACTACAAATCCCATTTGGTACTGTTCTCCCCAAATAAAAACTTAGTAGGACAACAATGAGTTTTGTTTAGGTATGTTTTGCCCATGTGCTAGGGCTACTTTGACATTACATTTGTTTTCACTATAATTCAAAGTAGACCCTCTGTAGGAACTCCTTTGACACCAATTTATCTTTTTATAAATATTTTTATTGTAAACAACTTTACTACAAATGTTTTTATAACAGTAATTTGACAAAATAAACTTAAACTTCATTATCAATTCTGACACGCAACAGAACACAAAAATTATATAATTATTGCAGTTAGACAATCAGTAATTAATTAGAAAACATGAATTTTTGAAACAACAGTAGAAAAAAAAAACAGATTTTCACATCTCATCTTCACATAGTTCACATTCGTATTGAGAATTGTTCGATCCTCTGTTACACATACCACAGACCCAGAGCTTGCATCTTACACAACAAATCCAGTCCTTACCCCTGTAAAACCGAAATATCCTTGCTGGGAATTCATTGTTGTTGAAAGTGACACAGCTGTGTCTCCAATAATTAACATCCTCTTTTAAAACAACTTAATTATTCGTGCGCCTTCAAGGAAATGTCTACACCATTGAATTGTTGTCAAAATAGCCCAAAACACGCAAGAAATTTAAAATGTCAAAGAAGCCCCAATTCTGTCGAAGTAGCGCCTCGAGTCAAAGTTTTACGATACATTTTGTAACTATATTTTTAAAATGTCAAATTGTAATTGTAAGTATATTCTATCAAGTAGAAATGATGTAAAGATGGTTTCTTAAGACTGAAATTGACCCTTTAATGGCAGCGATGGTAATTTTAGAAATATATACTCGATCCAAATCTAAGGAATTCCAAAATTTAGCTAAGAATCCTGGTATAGTACCTCTTGCTCCGATCATCAATCCTGTGACAGTTACACTATCTAATTGGTATTTTTTCTCTGTAATAGCCAACTGTTGGCTCATATATGGTTTTCTTTTCAGAGTCAACTTCCTCTGGCTGGCCACTATGAGTCTCAAAACGAATTGTGGGAAATAATATCATACCAATTTTATGTATTATTTCTTAGTGTAAAAATATGAGGTAATTTTGATACTGCCATTTAGGTTCTTGGTTTTAGCGAAATCAGAAAAAATGGAGCTACTGAAGTTGTCATGATAATAAATAAATAAATAAAAATAAAAAATCACAAATCTCTATCCGACATACAAAGCAGACACAGAAAATGATAATGATAAAATGTATAATATATATTTTAACGGTTTGGCGGCCGCAATTTCTTTCGGAATCATTTTGGAAAATAGGAAACAATTAAGAAAAGAAAGAACAAGTTTGTTAGTCTGCAAAATCCGACCATTAGAAGAGGAGATTCAAATGAAGCAAAAATTTTAAATTAGCTAGCGGCCGAAGTTTTAAAATTTGCGCAACGAATGTCCACTGAAATAAAACCAGAAAGATACTATCCAAAAAAATAAATAAATAAACGAAATCTCACGATTAGGAAAGGGAAATTTACCTGAAAGCCTTAATTAAAAATCGCTTTTTTTTTCTGTCATCGCAACATAAATGGATAGGCTACATACGATTTATTTAACAAAATAAACATACATTGCGTAAACCAGAAAAGTTGGACCATCAGTTCGACTTACTGAGAAACTCGATTATTTCACGCAGTTCTTTCACGACAGATTTTTTATACTTTCATTCAGTCATCATAGACTTGGATGATGTAAAATATTAGTGGGATTTTCATATTTTTGAAGAAACTTTATAACTACATCAGGTCTCTTTGGAATATTTCACACAACTATTAATTATTATGGTGTTTTGTTGTGAATTATATATCGACAAATTGCACTATTTTCCTATTGTATTGTATTGTAAGCCTATGTTTTCCCTTTACAGAGATTTAGGCGCTCTCCCCCTACAGGGAAGAATTTGAACCATACTAATTTAGTTACACTTGTTTTCGTATAGATGTCATTTTGAGTGGTACGTGGTCAGCGTTCCGCCTCATACTGACATCTAGGAAACCAAGGTAGTACTAGGACGGGAAAATTCGGTAAATTTTGCTTAGAGGCTTTCAGGCTTAAGGATTTTTTACGAGGCTGAAAATCTTCAGACTCGGGACCCACGGCTTAAAGTCCCTCCCGGAGGACTTGCTCCTCGGACTTTTCCGTCCTAAAAAATCCATCGACCCGCGACCCTTGGGACCAGAGGCAAGGAGCATAACCACTAGTCCACCGCGGCCGACAATACAATACCATACAATACAATACTTTAAGGGAGGAAAGGAGATTACAAGTATTTGAGAATAAAGTTCTTAGGACAATTTTTTTACCAAAGAGACATGAAGAGACAGGTGAATCGAGAAGTACTTTATTCTCAAATACTCGTAATCTCCTTTCCTCCCTTAAAGTAAGAGTCCTTGTTTCGCAGCCACATAATATAACTGGTAGAATAATAGATTTATACATTTTCAGTTTAAGAAAGGAGTTGTGACCTCAAGAGTCCCTATAATGCATAATAGCACGCATTTCCAGAATTGAGCCTATGTTTAATTTCTTTGTGCATCTCATTCCTATTTGTGATAATTGTTCGTAAGTATTTGAATTCAGTCACTTCTTCAAAATTTCCCTCATTTGCCAGTAGCTATCCATTTGCATTATATAATGTATTTGTATGTGTGACCATTATTTATTTATTTAAATGCAGTGGCTTTTAAAATGTTTCATTAGCCAATAAAATGACTGAGGAAAATAAACAATAACAATAACAAACAATAACAAGAAATATAAAATGTTCATCATCTTTTCCCTGGCTTCCCAGTGTTGGTTGTTAGGGTCGGGCAAGTTCGGATATGAGTGTGTGACCATATATTTAGTTTTATTGATATTAACTTCCAGAGGAACAATAATTTATTTCTAATTCCCCTAGCTAAACGGTTAACAATTGTGTGTGTTTTAGAATATAAAATGGCATTTACAGTTTTCTCTTGTTTTTCTCGTATATTATGAAGGTTGTATGTGACAGACAGGTTGGGAGGGAGGGTCTTGTCTCTTTCTACTGTGTGGCTCTTGCTTTGACAGGCGCTCTACTACTTGCCTACACGGACCGGATGACTGGACGGACGTATGAACAGACAGACGGACAGACGGACGTTTGTAGTGAAACAGCTTTAGCGATGACGAGTTACGAGAGGCCCCCCCGAGCATTGCAGCCTGTCGTTTGCAGACGCCGGGGTAGGAAGAGTACGTTACAATCATGTCGCCGGACAGACGGGACGTCATCGCATTTCTCTTCTACTTTTTTTTTTAATACTCCTACTTAAGTTATCTTATATTCTTCTATAATTCAAATATCTGCTTCGTATCATCTCCTATCGCTCATTATGAACGCGTTTTCAAAATTTATCGGCTCATCACAATTTAGACAGAGGATCACAAGACTCTTCTTTCTTTCTATACCATAGCACAGGACCTGTCTATACTATGAATCTTACACACTATCTATGACTAGAGCATGGAACTCACTTCCCAGTCCTGTCATCCCTATCATTATTTAAATCTAAATTAACTGATATCTTAAGTTCCACACAATGAAAATAGATTAGATTAGATTAATTTAGCCTGGTGGCCTTCTCTTCCACTCACCAGGACAAACATATATTACATCTCTAATATTAAATACTAAATAAAAATTTGATCAAAAAGATTTTTTTGTATTGTAAGCCCATGTTTTCCCTTTACAGAGATTTAGGCGCTCTGCCCCTATAGGGAAGAATTTGAACCATATTAATTTAGTTACACTTGTTTTCGTATAGATGTAATTTTGAGTGGTCCGTGGTCAGCGATCCGCCTCATACTGACATCTAGCAAACAAGGTAGTACTAGAACGGGAAAATTTGGTAAATTTTGCTTAGAGGCCTTTTCATTCGGCTTAAGGATTTTTTACGAGCCTGAAAATCTTCAGACTCGGGACCCACGGCTTAAAGTCCCTCCCGGAGGACTTGCTCCTTGGATTTTTCCATCCTAAAAAATATATCGACCCCGCCCGGGTTTGAACCCGCGACCCTCGGGACCAGAGGCAAGGAGCATTACCACTAGTCCACCGCGGCCGACTCAATCAAAACGATAATATCTATTATATTACGATCTATAATGCAACCAGTTAATGTTGGTTAAAATTACGACTAAAACTAATAATAAAATGTATACAAGCAAGACATATTTAATTGACCCTGTCTAATGTATATAAAAAACAAAGAAATATGAGATATAGAAAACTAATTTTACGATTATACAATATTTAAAACAAAACAAATGAAAATATTTGTTATTCTTAATATTATTTTCATTAATAATTTAATTTGTTAATTGTTAAATGAATACTATCAGTGAGGTGTATAAGTTAGTTTGTTATTAAATAATTCTTTAGTTTGTTTTTGAAGGATGTTATAGTTTGACAGTCTCTAACATAGGGCGGAAGGGAATTCCATATTTTGGTAAGTGAGACCGTAAAAAATAATGAATAATATACAGTGAGATGAGGAGGGATATAAAGGACAATGTGCTGATGCGATCGAGAGTCAAGATTATGTGTGTCGGATAGTCTGATGAAGCGGCGTGATAAATAATTAGGCGATGATGTGTGAAGTATCTGCATAACAACTACATTCAGCATTTTGTATATCTCATCATAATCATCATCTTAAGGCACGACAACTTCAAAAGTGAAAGTTTTGGCCTTCTCAACAATCATCCTCCATGCCAATCTGTCTCTTGCCATATTCAAACTGGTCACTTTCATTTTCTTTCTATCGTTCATTGTGTCATCCTCCCATCTGATCTTAGGTCTTCCAACTGGTCTACCTCCTACAGGTTTCCATTTATAGAGCTTCTTGACAAGTGTCTGATCATCCATTCTTATCAAATGTCCAAGCCAACTAATTCTGAGAGATCTTAAATGGATCACTATATTCTGATTTTAGATTAGCAGATTTTACATACAGTAATGTATTTTAAACCATATAACGCATTTTCTATATATGAGTAAAAGGTAAAGTAATCTCACTACGGCCTCAGGAGGCCCTTGGGGTAGTAGGAGATTAAGGCTCCCACTTTTTCTTGACAATCGGCACTTGATGTCAGCCGGGTTGTACATCAGAAGATGGAAGAAACAGGAAGTTAATACCAGAGAGAAACTGGATGGATGGTCCAAGAAGTTCTATAAAACTGAAAAGAGTACAAAATACAGATGCAATGGATACGGTACGGAACACTGGAGAAAGAAGATTAAATAATGGAATTTTATATATTTTGTTATTGTTTGGTTAAGGAAAACTACAGCAATGTGGAAAGTTCTAAATACAATTATTATTATTATTATTATTATTATTATTATTATTATTATTATTATTATTATTATTATTATTATTATTATTATTACACGGCTATGACCTCTGAGGTTGATGAGAATGGAGAGGAGCATGACGTATTACCACACCGTGATGGAACTCTGTCAAGAGAATGATGGACAGCCAATTCTTTCCTTACACATACCTTCAAGGCATCTGACGGACCGGAAGCAATAAAATCCAGGAATAACCAGTCCTCTGTTGCCCGAGAATCAAGTTCTTCTTAAGGGACGACAATAAATATAACAGCCAATATATACCTTTAGAAAATATGTCTTCCATTCTTCGCGATTCGAGTAACTGTTCAACAGAATACTTCAAATTCTATTAAAAAAACTACTCCGTGGTGATAAGATGCATTATTCCCGGCAAATAACAATAGTTAATGTGCGGTTAAAAACTATAATATAGTTACCTTGTAGGTCCGTCTCCTCAACTTAAGTTCTTTTAAACTCTGTAGGCCTTTCGGGACTAGTCCCATCATCAGCAGAATGCATTAGGTCCGTTCTTGTTGACCCTTGTTGAAGCACTGACTTGGTTGAGAGAATTTTGTACAGGGGATTGTGTGGATTAGGTATGTATTCATTTAGAATCAGGTTGTTGTTGATTTCTCTTAGGATTGCGATTTCCTCCAGTATATTTATTCTCGTTGGAAAACGTAGAGAAAACATTCCAACGAGAATAAATATACTGGAGGAAATCGCAATCCTAAGAGAAATCAACAACAACCTGATTCTAAATGAATACACACCTAATCCACACAATCCTCTGTACAAATTTCTCACAACCAAGTCAGTGCTTCAACAAGCGTCAACAATAGTTAACATAAAATACTTGGGCTTCTAAGATGGAAGAATCACAATACCATATCACACATGTAAGTGGTTCATCTTCTACGCGACGACAATGTGACGTCATCATACACGCCACTTGAGGCATAACAGATGGCAGTGAGGAGTTTTTCTTGCGAACTTATTTAATAATTAAAACATTTAACTGTACCTGTTGGTAGGTGCCGTCTTCCTCAACTTTGTCAAAATATTGTATATAAAATTAACTGGAGCGCTTTCGGAAGTTATCTTCCATCTTCTGCAGGTTGAGCTTCCGCTACTCGTTGTTGTTGTGTACGGTGATGTTTTTCCGCTACTCGTTGTTGTTGTGTACGGTGATGTTTACTCCAACTGTTTGTAGCAGCAATTATATACAATATTTTAACAAAGTTGAAGACTACGGCACCTACCAACAGGTACAATTTAATTTTTAACTTTCATCATATGACTTCACCTCAACGGAATTTCATATGAATTTTACTAGTATTGATTATCTCTCTATCTATCTTCGGGTTTTTACAGCTGCTGCCGTCTTCCCGTGCCAAACCTCCAAAGCCTACGGTCTTGGGCATCTTCGATGCTTAGCCTTCTAGCTTGCATTACTGTCTTCATGTTTTCCTTCCATATTAACCTTGGTCTCCCTCTTTTCTTCTTTCTGTTCGGATGCCATTCATATGGTTGCTTTGGCCATCGCTCATCTTCTATTCTTAAGACATGTCCTAACCACTTTAATTCCTTCTCCTCAATTCTTTCAATTATGCTTTCTTCTGCTTCCATTTTGTTTCTAATTTCCTTATTTGTGACATGTTCTAATCTAGACTTTCTGGCACTTCTCCGTAAATAATCCATTTCTAGAGCTATTAGTCTATTCTTGTAGTACTTATTGATTGTCCATACCTCACTTCCATACATTGCAACAGATTTCACCAATGTTTACCAATATATTTTTTGTGTCTTTCCAAATATGCTTATCCCACCATATGGAATTTAACGATGATATTATTTAATATCTAATTACATCTTAATGTTAGTGAATTTTATTGTAAAAAAGTAACATATTTTTATCGTCCAGCCACGGCACGAGAATTGAACGTTCGGGCAGGTCATCGTCTGCTGGGAACGCTAGTTTCATATAAAATCTGAAATTCAGAAAGGAAGCTGTAGTTTTATTTAATTAACTGTGCTCTTTAACATTTCAGGTCGTTTGAAATTAGGCAGATAAGGCCAATATATTGTAAACAAATGGCTATTAATTTAAATGTGGGAACCACCTTGAGGGATATTGAACTCTCTGTGACCCGTAACTTAAATTGGTACTCTCTAACCCCTGATTAAACATCAACGGCACATCACTCAAACCAGCCACGGTCAATCCAGTGTTGTGGAAGATGCTCGATGAGATTACTACGTAAGAGGCAATGAAAAAGTAGCGGGGCACCATCATGCTGACAAATTAAATCGCAATATACCTTTTCTATTACTGAAACAGCAATTTTGATTAATAAGCCCTATAATGTAAACCGAAATTCGAAGAGTTAACATTTGATGCTACATTTGTATATGTAAAGTAAATTCAATACTGTAGGAATGTTTTCCCTTTGTCGATTCATTTTGAATTGTCCAGTATTATACATGAGGTACTAGAAGATAATCTGGTAACTATAAGAATATAACTTACCCAAGTTGGACTGACAATGTTCTCATCCATCTGGTTTACTTACCTGGAAGAAAAGAAACGATTAAATTAATGTTTAGCACATAATTTCGAAAACTGTAATTTATTTAGCTTGTTAACAAACCAAATTAAACATGTAGGCCTACATAACAATACTACTGTATGACAGCTACACTTTGTCATAAACAAAATGGATACACAGAGAATAGAGGCCTATGTATGTGATAATATCCAATTTTAATGGTCGGATTTCGCTTATTTTTTGTTTATTTTAATACAAAGAAGCTCAGTTTATGATGTTAAAATAAACCGAGGAAGATTTTCTCCAAAAATCAGCGAAATCCGACCATTACAAGCGGGGGTTTATCTGAAATCCGAAATTAAAAATTGTCTCTAGCAACCATATTGTTCGTTTCATCCCAATGTTTACCATATAATTTAATTATCCCTTAAATTGGCAATGAATCATTTAAGAAACAGTTTAATTTATTCAACATTTTTAATAAAGTAATGGAAAAGAGCGATGGCCGAAGCAACTATATGAATGGCATCCGAACAGAAAGAAGAAAAGAGGAAGACCAAGGTTAACATGGAAGGAAAACATGAAGACAGTAATGCAAGCTAGAGGGCTAAGCATCGAAGATGCCCAAGACCGTAGGCTTTGGAGGTTTGGCACGGGAAGACGGCAGCAGCTGTAAAAACCCGAAGATACTCGTATATAGATAGATGGAAAAATGAATTAGCAGGTATTCAAATTTGTGTCAACTTGTACGACAATATGCAAGCAGATAGTAACTTTCGGTTAAGCACAGTTTGTTTTCACTGCAGTTAGTTTTAAAAATGCTGACATAAAAAATTGAGTTCTCTAATTTAACAAAATATATATGCTTAACTGTTATGTTGGCCACTAGATGTCAGTTGGATGACTTCTCGCTCCCTCTTGTGTGAATTGAGAAGACTACATATATAAGAAAAATGTATGTTTGTGTTGGAATACTTCAGTAGCTCAGTTGGTTAGAGCGCTAAACGTACAGAGTTTAGAGCCTCGGGTTCAGATCCCGACTCAAGCATTCTTTTTTTTCTGTTCACATTATATATGTTTTTATATATATATATATATATATATATATATATATATATATATGTTCTGTAAACCAGCAAAATGGAAACATACCTAAGAAGGTATATTTTAACTTATTTTATTTTATAAATTTAACTTAATGAGGAATTCGCTTAGTTTACGCAGTTCCTGCGTGACGATTTTTTTTTTGTAATTCCAAACAAATAGCAATTTTACAGTTATCAACGATTTCCTGTGTCCATAAAAAAGTTGATTGTGAAAGTATAAAATTAAAAGGATAATAAACATAAACTTTTGGTAATATACATTTAACCTTACTGGCGAAGGCTATAGGAGACTCCGGATGACGTAAAAGCGTTGGGTATGGAATTTTAATCTTCAAGACAAGACTGTCACATCATTGATATGTAAGAAAATACATCAAGCGAGGCAGGTATAGCAGCAATACGGTCTCCAGTACTTCAGTTGCAGGTGGACACATCAAACACAGATATCAGCAGGACTGGACTTACCGCTAATTACATTTTTTAACAAAATATATCTTCAGGTTTGATAATTCATAATAATTCTAACAGTCTCTTCAAATTATCTACCTCTTGAATCACTTTATTTCCAGTAGATTAAAAATAAATCATCTACTATCATTTACTGGTCTATTGGCCCTTTACAGTCTCATGTTGTCGTTTGGTATGTCTACCCAATTACCATTTCCTATGGACCAATAACAGTCCCGATTGGTTGAAGGGATCATACCTCGGTACAGAACTACGAGACTGAACAGTTGTATACCCCATAGGGGAAGAAATTTTCTCACGGATTCGGCCAGAAGGGATCGGTGCTTAACCAGAATCCTGAGGAATTTGGGTAGCTACAATAAGTAGTGGCTCCCAGTTGAGAAAATCAGATACAATTGAGGAAACCGTCATGCTGGCCACATGTCAGTCCATACTGACTGGATATGAGACCTTCTACGTCTGTTGTGTCATGGTGTATTACTAGTTAATAACATAACATGTTATAAGAAATTGGAGAGGTGAGGATTCGTGATACATAATTTTTCCCCACTATTTATGTAACCAGCTATGCGATTCAAATGAGACGAAAGGAAAATCATCATCATCATCATCACTCCAGGGATTAGGCAATTGTCCGTTCCGACTTCATAATGCATCAGCCCAACGTCTTCTAGGTCTTCCAACATCACGTCTTCCTCGTGCTTGATAATTTCTTGCTAACAATGGATATCTCTCCTTACTCATTCCATCCATATGATCAATCCATTTCTGTCTGTAATTCGTGACCTTATCCAATAAAGGCTGTACTTTCAATTCTTCTCTTATAACTTGTAGGGCTTGAAGAGCGGAAGAAGCAGCCCTCTCTTGGGGGGATGGATACCCAGAGGAGCATGTTTGGAGGCTCAGAGGAAGCATCCCTTCCACTATCCTTGTCCTGCGAAGCGCTCGTAATGCTTCCAGGAGACATTCATCTTACTGAGAAGCAGCTTCATGGAAATCAGACGGACGAAAGGAAAATACTCAGCAAAATCTACGGTCAAATTAACGATCAGAAAAATTGGAGAATCAGAAGAAATGAAGACATGGACCGCTATACAGAAAACCTCGAATCTCAGATGTTGTTAGACTGAAAAAAATTCTAATGGACTAGCCGTAGCCGAATGGTTAAGGCAAGAAACCTTGGCGCAGAGCTACGGGACTAGCGCTGGTTCGAGTCCCCATGGGAGAAGAAATTTTCTCATGGAATTTCGGCCAGCATTGAACCGATGCCCATCCAGCATCGTGAGGCATTTGGGTAGCTACAATAAGTAGCGACTCCAGGTTGAGAACACCAGCTATAACGGTTGGGAAACGCGACATGCTGACCATATGTCACCCCTACACTGGCTAGATCATCGTCTATCTCTGTGATTAACACATATGGATGTGAGGCCAGCAGTCGGCTTAGAGCCAAGGGCCCTCTAGGCTTGTCGCTCTGGGAATTTCTTTTAACAAAGACGACAAATACATTATATAATGGAAATGAGCAACTAATGACAAATGAGGGAAATTTTGTGGAAGTGGCTGAATTCAAATACCTAGGAATCCATCCATCCATAGTAATTCTGACCGAAGGCAGGTCCTTCACTGCAATCATAGCATTTTCATTCTATGCTTGCAGCTTTACTAGGGAATTGTGTAGGTGTGGTAGCTTCCCGTTGCTTTCCACACCGGTGAAGGATGATGATGATAATGGTAAGGATGATAATGATAAGGATGATGGCCATATGATTTCGGGGACCGTTTGGGCCTGAAAGTTTTCCCGACATTTGTCTTACAGGTGAGGAAAAACCCCGATAAAAACCTCACCCAAAAAAACTGCCCCGACCGGGGATCGAACCCGGGCCCACAGCGTGACAAGGCAGCACGCTACCTCGAGACCACAGCGGTGGACATACCTAGGAATAATAACCACAAATAGGAATGAGATGCACAAAGAAATTAAACATAGGCTCAATTCTAGAAATGCGTGCTATTATGCATTGCAGAGACTTTTGATGTCCCAACTCCTTTAAAAAAAACGTTAAACTGAAAATATATAAAACTATTATTCTACCTGTTATATTATATGAGTGCGAAACATGGACTCTTACTTTAAGGGAGGAAATGTGATTAGAGTTTTTGATAATAAAGTTCTTAGGAAAATGTTTGGACCAAAGAGAGATGAACAGACAGGTGAATGGAAAAGACTACATAACAATGAACTACATGGTCTTTATAGGAAGCCAAATATAATAAGAACAGTTAAGTCTCGTAGACTGCGATGGGCAGGACATGTGGCGCGTATGGGGAATGAAAGACGTGCATGGAGACTTCTTGTAGAGAAGCAAGTTGGTAGATTAAGAATGAGGTGGGAGAACAACATTAACTATGATTTGAGGGAAGTAGATTATACAGGGAATGATTGGAAAGCATTAGCTCAGGATAGGGATGTATGGAGAGCTTATGTCCCCGCGGCCATGAACCTATGGGTTCGATAGTGCTAGTGAGTAAGTAAGTAAAGAGGACTAAGAAAATCTTGCTGCGCACTATGGAGAAGGGTGACAGTTGAATGACGGAGAGAAGGTTGAAAGGAACAGTAGGCCTACCTGTAGATGTCATTACACTTCCGGGAGTAAGGAATTGGAAAACGATGGTCAGGAACAGGGAAGAGTGGAGGATGAGGCCACACGGTCCAACTTATGCCATAGGATGGATTGAAGACTTCAATAAGTAACCAGATTACATATATTCTTCAGTTTTACATGAAGAATTACGTAATTTTGAGCCAAGACTTCATTAACAATATGATTTTGTCGTGATGTTTGTTTTGGTCTCAGAAATGACAAGCAAACTGGAGTATTTTCATGGAGTGAGCTAAATTATTATCTCGTGTCTTGGCTGTAATATTGAAACGTTTTGTGCTACATTATCGTTATCCTTAGCGTTGCGTGATGCTTTTGTTCCAGGGATGCAAGAAAAATCTTCTCTCTTTATGTTCCAGAGGAATGGCGTGATACTGTTTGTATTTTCTTCTTCAGCTGCAATTTCACTCTCTCTTTTGTAATATTTTGGTTCCAGATTTATCAAATTTATACTGTTACTCAGTGTCGGGGGGTCCGTTTACGGGCCCCAGCTGTGCTCACAACAGCAACAGGGCGCGTCCCCGGGCGGCGGATAGGGGAACGGTCGGTGGTTTGCTTGCACTCCTCCCGGCTAGGTCCAGACCGGACCCGCGGGCCATTTGTGAGGTCGTCAGGACTCGAGCGACCTGATGCACTACATAGCTCGTGCTGTCTCACTTCAGCAACAAAACGCGTCCCCTCGGTGGCGTAGTGGGGAAAAGGTCGGTGGATCTGCTAGTCAGTCCTCCCTTCCAAGTCCGATGGACTCGCGGACCATAAGTGAGGTCAACAGGAAAGGAGCGCACTGTTGTACTAAAGCTCATCGCCCCGTGCCCACAACGGGGACAGCGGCCGTCGTGGCGAGGCGGTGGGAGATTGTGGAGTTCCGCCTGCTCCTTCTCTTGGTTTATCCCGAGGACCTTTGTGGGGGCACCATGGGAGATGAGCTCCCTGGATGCCTACATTGCTCAGTGGGCTGCCTCACAGCAGCTACACGACTAGGCCTAGTCTTGCGAACGGGCTGGATGGGACAATACCGGGCGTAATGCTGGGAATTACCACCAGGTCAATCTCGGTAAAGGAGGAAGCGCGGTCTTTGGAGGAGGGCTTAGCGCCGACTCTGGAACCGAGTGACCCAAAGGACAATCTGTGAGGTCGTCAGGAGTTGAGCGACCTGACGTACTAAAAGCTCAGGCTGGACCCACTTCAGCAACAAACACGTCCCCAGCTGGTGCACTGGGGGAAAGATCGGTGGATCTGCTAGACAGTCCTCCCGGTTAAGTCCAAGGGACTCGTGAACCATTAGTGGGGTAGGCAAGAGTTGAGCGCCTTGTCGTACTAATTGCTCATCTGTTGGAGCTTGCGAGCTCCGTGCTGGCCCACAACAGCTGCAGAAGGCGTCCCTGGGGGCACACCAGGGCTCGGCTCGGACCAGTCCAGCGGGGAGCTACTGTACTGGTTCCTGGCTTGGCCTACGGGCCCGTCGACAAACTGTGGGGTCGCCAGGAGATGAGCACCTGGATGTACTAAAGTCTCACACTGTTGGGCTTGTAGCCCTAGCCGGTCTCACAACGGCTGCAGGACACGTCCCTGGAGGCAGAACAGGGGAATAGTCGGTGGATCTGCGACAGCAGTCCTCCCGGCTAGGCTCATGGAGCCCGTGGACCAACTGTGGGGTCATCAGGATTGAGTGACCTGATGTACTATGTAGCTCATCAATTGCCCAGAAGTGCAAACTCCAACACTCTCTCCCTGGAGTGTTGGTGTAAGGACCGAGAACTTGAACGTGGACGCGAAGTTAGGATAGGGAGGACTAGAACTAGGACTTGGGAGTATGGTCATGACGACCGAGGTATCCCAAGGGGTGGACGGCAGGGCCTAGATGTTACTCAGTGTCGCCAACCTAATATATGTATATACAAAAATACTACCTAATTTTACTATAATGTGCGATAATGAAATTGAAATCCCACAGATAACACTGAGCAACAAAAAAGAAACTTTTTTTTTGTCTCAGGAAGAAAAATATGTGATTCTGATAGTATTTTTTCTCAAATGATAATTTTATTAAAAGTTTTTTTGTCAGATTCATCCACAATTCCAGCTGTAGCTTTCCTTAATAATATGAATCCTGTATACTAAATTACGGATGAAAAAATAATAGAAATAATAGGATCTTCAGCCCCTACATATTCTGGAATAGCTAAAAGCATATTACAAAAAAAAAAATGGATAGCTTCGCTATTAATTTTCTATCAAATACATTTGAGTTATTGGTTTTTATATGTTTTTTCTATTGATTCAAAATTAATAGATGGTCTCTACATTATTAAAAACAGAATCATTAAAAAGAACTGGTTCTTGAGTAATAATTCCTAATAATTTTCTATAATCTTTAATTTTCAAATATCTAATGTTACTTCCATCTATAGTAATTTTCGGTTTTTCTCCATCACGCAAGGTTTCTGAGAGACAGGCATTTTAATTTCACTTTTTCTACATTCGTAACTACACAATATTCGAACATTCGGACTCACCTAGAAAGTAAGAAATTACGATTTTCTACTATATTTCGCCTGTGGAGGATCCCTCTTTTTTGGTCCAACAATAATCGGCCAGCATATTAGGATTCAATTTGCCTTGATATATCTTTTCCATAGCTGAAATCTATCCCTGATGGAAAGTGTTCGCCCGTGCTCATCCCACACTGCGCCAAGATTTTCCTGAAGCAATTATTGTTGGAACACATCAAGATGGATGCTCCACAGGCGAAATATAACACACAAACGTAATTTCTTAGCTTTCTATGTGAGTCGGAACTGTCTTGAATAGTGTGTAGTTACGAATTTGACAGTAAATATTAAAGTGTTTTGAAAGCTCTTAATTGCTGTCCTCGTCTCTTCGGAAACTATGCGCGATGGAGAAAAACCGATATCATCTTTGAAGATTCAGGAGAAAAATAGACCTAATCAGAATCACATGCTTTTTTTCTTTCCTGAGACAAAAAAAAAGAGTTTCTTTTCTTGTTGCTCATTGTACGATTTGCTTTTCCTGAAATTATGGTTAATGTTGTTCTCCCACCAGCAATTCTTGGGGTGCTAAGGGCCCGGTGGTCGTTTTCCTCCGGTTTTCCTATAACAAGCTTCCATGCCCCTCTTTCATGACTCATCCGTGCCACATGTCCTACCCATCACAATCTATGAGATTTAACTGTTCTTATTATATATTATTCGCCATATAGGCCTAGATCATGCTTATGTAGGATTAATATTCTCCATTCGCATGTCTGTCCGTTTCTCTTTTACCCAAAAATGTTCCTAAGGAGTTTATTCTCAAATTCTAGTAATATTTTCTCCTCCCTTAAAGTAAGAATCTATGTTTCGCTACGTAAGAAAAATATTCAATGATCGCCACACTATACAACTAAAAATAGACATCACAGAAACCGTAGAAGACCTATGTGTTTGGACCAGAAGGGCGTATGTAGCGTCCGGCTGTACACAGGACATGACAATATATTTATTTAACCGGAACCAAAAATTTAAAAATTGTTCTAGTGGCAACAATTTCTACTTCCTCGCTACGAAACTGGATACATGTGAATTAATTAACAAAATAAATATACGTTTTATAAAATAACTTTTCGGTATTCTTGGCCGTGTTTTGTACTGTTGTCTTCTCACGTTTCATCGCCTAATGTCGGTGACATCTTCAGGAGATATTGTTTGTTTAAATTCTCGTAGAAAACTGCTACTAGCTGTAACTTGTGTGGTTTTTACCGTTACGGTTACGATGTCACCTACAGTATGTGATGGAACGTCGAGAATACAACACTGCAAGACACGGCCAAGAATCCCGAAAAAAAAAAGTATTTTTTGCGCAATAGTGCGTTTTGTCGTAGACCTACTTACAGCAATGGCGACCATGACTGAAAGTTCAACTTCCTACATTTCGGGGTTGCCAACCTAAATAACTGTACTGTAATAAAAATAACTATACTGTAATACCTGTTGGAACTTGCGAGCTCCGTGCTGGCCCACAACTGCAACAGGACACATCCCTTGGGGCAGACCAGGGCACGGTTCGGACCAGTGCAGAGGAGAGCAACTGTGCTGGTTCCCGGTTAAGCCTACGGGCTCGTCGACAAACTGTGGGGTCACCAGGAGATGAGCACCTGGATGTACTAAAGTGTCACACTGTGGGGCTTGAGGATTCAAGCCCTAGCCGGACTCACAACGGCTGCAGGATGCGTCCTTGGAGGTATACAGGAGAAAGGTCGGTGGGATCTGCGACAGCAGTCCTCCCGGCTAGGCTCGAGGAGCCCGTGGACCAACTGTGGGGTCGTCAGGAATGAGCGACCTGACGTACTATGTAGCTCAGCAATTTCCCTGAAGTTGCTACTCCAACACCTTCTCCCTGAGGTGTTGGTTTTATTGCCGAGAACCTTGAACGTGGACGCGATAGTTAAGGGAGGAAAAGTATCTGGGACTAGGGAGTATGGTCTCTGACCGAGGTATCCCAAGTGGTGGAGGCATGGGTTCAGATTACATATTACTAACCATGTGTGGGAAACCACTAACCTTTATGTAGCCTGTACTACGTACAATGTATATACAAAAAAATATCCAAAAGGTAGTGTTAACATACATTATACGAAACAAATCACTGCATTTTAAATGAACTGAACTTTATTTAAAACAATATAAAACAATACATACGTACTTGCGGCCATTTTATGGCTAGATTGCTGTCACGGTCTCCTGTAATTTCAACTAATAAACATTGCCCACATTGTTAACGTTAGTCGGGTGTTTATAATGAACGCAAATATTTCCAACAAAGATATTATTTTACTATTATTTATCATCATCATCATAGTACATTCACGAATTTAGGCCATTCGTTGACCTGTTTCGGCCTCAAGAGAAACACCATCCAAAAGTCTTTTGAGTGGACGTCCTGGTCTTCTTCTTCCTGCAGGTTGATATCTTAACATTTGTTTGGGTATTCTGTGATCTTCCATTCGATAAACATGTTGCATCCATCTTGACTTATAATCAGAAATTTTGTTTTCTAAAGGTGCCATGTGTAATTCTTCTAAGATGCCTTCATTTTTTTTTTGTGATCTAGTAGTGTGTATCCTGCAGTCCTCCGAAGGTAACTCATTTCAGCAGATCTAAGTCTCTGTATATCCTTCTGTTTCAACGTCCATACTTCGCTACCATACAAAAGAGTTGGAAGAGCCAGTGTTTTATACACTTTTAGTCTTGAACGTTTTTGGACTAACCGTGGCTTGAAGATAGAATTTATTAACCCTAAAATTCTTGAAAAATTTAGATATTTTTGCATTTATTTTGAAAATACCATCGCGCAAAAAATAATGTACAAAGCACGTTTGTGAAGTGTTTTACAGAAGCGAGGAAATGTTTAAAAACCGAGCGATCGCTATCTCTCGGTTTTTAAACATTTCCTCGGGGCTGTCAAAACCACCTTCCCAACCTCGCATCGTAAGCCTAATATTCTATGAAAATACATAACGATAGCCGTGAAAGTCTTGACAGTACAAAACAAAGACTATTTAACTCATGCCCCAAATGGGAGTCAATGGCCAATCACATTTCAACGATTTTTTATTTACAACCAATCACAGTCGTGTTTTGCCCAAAATTTACCAACTAAAGTTTATCATAATAAAGAAAGCACCTCATTTTTAACATTCTGAATAGGTCATAGCATTATTTTGCAGTGACTGACCCTCCAAGAAATACGGTTACCAGATTGTATATATAGTGCATGAATGTCAGCGGAAAGCGCATGCGATAGATAATATAAAAACATTAGTAACAATTGATTATACCACAAAAAAAACACTGTTTGCACTTTCTTAAACGAATTATTTTCCAGGAAATGACGTTGCAGAAAAATAGAATTGACATATTTACATCATAGGACATAAAATTAATTAATACCTATAACGTTGGTTATACGTTTCTCCACTAGGGTGCATTCTTACAATATTGCGATCCTTTGGCAATAAATAATATTATGATCTGGTTGCAGTGATGAACAAAGGAAGGAAACGAAGCGTACCAATCGTTTCTCGTTCGTTTTCAAACATCGCCGTTTACATTAAATATATAAATATTTTAAAATAATGATTTGTGAGTAAACAGCTTAATTTTATTCGTTAAATAGTCCTAACAAATGCCACTCTTGATTTCCAAATTCTCTAGATAAATTCATCGATAATTTGGAAATCACTCGTGGCATTACTTATGATAAATTATATTCCATGAACTAGAAAATCGGACCATAATTACGACTTGCTGGGAAATTCACTTTGTTTTCGGAGCTACTTGGTGACGTACTTTCATTCTTTGTGTAATTTTAAGCAAGTTAAAATCGATATCTTTTGTTCTCTGATATCTTCCTCACCACAGCCATCTGTATTTGGTTTTTATTCTTTTCTGTTTTTTCTTGAGATGTCATCACCTTGACCACGTGGACACACATTCATCAGGGGAAGCAGCACAATGGACTCTAGCATCGCATAAAGTATCGCTCCAACTAGTGAAATAGTCAATTAAGGTCTCGCAGCCATATCTTACTTAGAGAGATCAGAGCAGAAAACAAGTTCTACTCCTATGCAGACTGCTTAATTTATAACCTGTAATGACAAATGACAAAAAAAGAGTTGTGTACAATGTTTTCTCTAACTTATAACACGAACATCACTGTTAATTACGTCAGTTTGCAGAATCCTAGGGGCAGCCACCTGCTCTATAAGGAA
The DNA here is from genome assembly GCA_030220185.1 of Diploptera punctata. Lineage (NCBI taxonomy): Eukaryota > Metazoa > Arthropoda > Insecta > Blattodea > Blaberidae > Diploptera > Diploptera punctata. The sequence goes on along the minus strand of JASPKZ010001204.1, from coordinate 2,111,841 downwards.
ACACACGGGACGTCACACTCGCAACGGATGTCACAATTCAAGTAATTATTTTACTCGCAAGGAGAGGACACGCTCTGTGTGTCACCGATTTCAGTGAGACTTTGTGAGATGAACATTCGTTCGGGGTCCAAGAGCTATTCTTTGGCAAATGTTAACAAAATTATCATAAGTAATGCCACCAGTGACTTCAAAATTATCGATAAATTCACGACTCACGAAGTGAGGAGTGAATTTATCTAGAGAATTTGGAAATCAAGAGTGGCATTTGTTAGGACTATTTAACGAATAAAATTAAGCTGTACACTCACAAATTATTATTTAACTATAGTTATTTTAAAATATTTATATATTTAATATAAACGGCGATGTTTGAAAACAAACGAGAAACGATTGGTACGCTTCATTTCCTTCTTTTGTTCGATCACTGCAACCAGATCATAATATTATTTATTGCAAAAGATCGCAATGTTGTAAGAATGCACCCTAGTGGAGAAATTTATAACCAACGTTATAGGTATTAACAAGCGAATGATGACAAACCAAGAGCTTCAGAACATTTGAATATTACTACTACCAAAAATATTTAAATATCTTAATGAAACTGTTTCCAAAATTAAATCTTTAGAATAAAATCCTGCCAAAAAAGGTATTCCACATAATGCAAAATTAGAAATTATTAAACAAGATGAAGTTAAAGGCATCTGCTACTATAAAGGTATTAATTAATTTCTGATGTCCTATGATGTAAATATGTCAATTATATTTTTCTGCAACGTCATTTCCTGGAAAATAATTCGTTAAAGAAAGTGCAAACAGTGTTTTTTTTGTGGTATAATCAATTGTTACAAATGTTTTATATTATCTCTCGTATGCGCTACGTGTTGACATTCATGCACTATATATACAATCTGGTAGCCGTATTTCTTCGGGAGTCATGACCAATTCAGAATGTTAAAAAGGAGGTGCTTTCTTTATTATGATAAACTGTAGTTGGTAAAGTTTAGGCGAAACACGACTGTGATTGGTTGTAAATAAAAAATCATTGAAATGTGATTGGTCATTGACTCCCATTTGGGGCATGAGTTAAATAGTCTTCGTTTTCTACTGAATAAAACTTTTAATTTGGGTCCGATTTTGCTGTTTAACGAATTTGTCCTTACTTATTTTTAATTGTTTATATATATATATATATATATATATAATGGAATCTCAGTTAAACAAGATGGGAAACTATCTTCTTGGAAAAAGATCAACACGGTGTAAGACAGGGATATGAACTTTCACCGATGCTTTTCTCTCTCTCTCTCTCTCTCTCTCTCTCTCTCTCTCTATATATATATATATATATATGAATAGAATAATAAACGAATGGAGGAAAACACAACAGGGATATATAGCCATCAATAGGAACCTCAAACTCGATGCTATTCTTTTTGCAGACGATTTAGCTCTTCTGGCACTTTCTGAAAATGATTTGTAACGATCAATTTACAACTTACAAAAAACAGCTGCCAAATTTAATATGGAAATATCAATTAACAAAACTAAAATTATGGCATTTCATGGGAAGGACCCCATGCAAAGTAAAATTTGTCTCCAGAATAAAATTTTGAGAGATCTAATCAATTTAAGTATCTTGGATATTATCTCTGAAATGAAAAGGATATCCCTGAAAAAAAAATACTAGTTATAGGCTAATAAAAGTTAGGGGAATTAAGTTATTAATCAAGTTAAGAAACCATTCTTTATACAAAAAAAAACACCAGATTACGTTTATATAACACTTTGGCTAGACCAGTGTTGACATATGGTAGTGAAGCATGGACATTAAAAAGACAAGATGAAAGCAGAATAACGACTTGTGAAATGTGATTCATGGGCAGAACAGCGGGTTACACCAGATGGGATCGGAAAAGGAACACCGATATCTTAAAAGAATTGAAGACTACGCCAATTTTAGAATGTAATAAATAGTACCAACTAAATTGGAAACACCATCTTGAAAGAATGAGTTCAAATCGGTTCCCCAAAGCTTTTTATAAGTATATTATTATATAAAACTTTCCTCATTAGAGGATTGCCTCAAGAACAAAGTGATACAGACAATTAATTTTTGTAATTGATGAAATACATTTTGTAAATATATTTAAAAAAATTCAACGTGTAAGCCTGATTGAAGTATATATAATATAAAGTAATTTTGTAAATATGGTTTCTTAAAATTGAAATTGATCCTCTAATGGCAGCGATGGCAATTCTAGAAAGATACACCCTGTCCAAATCTAAGGAATTCCAAAATTTGGCTATAAATCCTGGACGAAGATCTCTGGGCCGTCCTATGACATTCTGGATGGAAAATTTTCTATAGGATCGTAACAGGCCTTGGCCTAATACTTGGAAGGAAGAAGACGAAAGTATGTATATATTGGCGATGGTTATTTTCGGTGTCTATTAGATAGATTTGTATTTTTTTTTTTCAATACTATTTTCACTAGAACAGCTTTAATTGCTTCCTTCATTCCTTTGGAATTCGGTAAAACGTGACAGCTATAAGAGACAGCTTTTGTGAATGTAAAGGAGACGATAAGGACTTATAAAGTGTGATGGAGAATATCAGGCTGTAATATATCGCATCTTCTTCGTGCAATGACGTCAGATTATCTTCCAGATGAATCTACGATATTCCTGAGGTAAGTACATTGTCGATACATCTAATGCGACTAATCAGTTACATAGCACCGCCCTCTAACACGCAAACCACTATATGGATTATCATTTATCACAAAAGTATTATATTTTTTTTCTTCTTCTACTTCAAGGGTATATTGACAACTTCAAGGGTATATTGACAAAGTAAACACTGACCTCAGGCATATATCTTTATGGTCCAGACAATATGGGCTGAAACTAAATGTAAACAAAACGCAAGCAATAATTATCGGACATCCAAGGCTATTACACCTCATAAACAATGGCAATATGCCGGCTGTCATATTAGATAATGAACAAATTCCTTATACCGACGTCGTTAAAAACTTGGGATTTCACTTAGATTCTAATTTAAAATGGCATGAGCAAGTAAAACAAACATCTAAAAGGATCTTCTCCATAATGCATTCCCTAAAGCGACTTAAACATTTTCTTCCTACAACTCTTAAAAGAATTTTAATCCAAACTTTAGTGATGCCGCATTTTGACTACTGTGACGTTCTACTAACTGACATAAGTGACGGGTTGTCGGACAAACTGCAGCGTGTCCATAATATGTGTATCAGATTCATATTTAATGTTCGAAAATACGATCACATTTCTCCATTATTCCACGAATTGTCATGGCTACATCTAAAAGAGAGAAGAAAATCGCACTGTCTAATTCTCTATTTAAGATCCTACATACCTCGATTCCCAATTATTTATCATCCCGTTTCCAGTATCTATCCTCAAACCATAACTTAAACACAAGATCACAACATAGTCTCTTACTTAATATACCGCAACATAGGACATCACATCACTCCATGTCATATACCATCTCCACTTCTCGCAACTGGAATTCCCTACCACAAGAAATAAGGGGCTGCCGGACATTGGCATCTTTTAAAAGAAATCTAAATTTATATTTGCTCTAAACTCGACTTCATTATTATCCAGTGTAAGATATATATATATATATATATATATTATATATATATATTAATTGGTGTTTCCCGTATAATGTATCATATTTATATTATTATTATTATTATTATTATTATTATTATTATTATTATTATTATTATCGTATCATTATTGTTATTACCCTATAAAATGTTGTTTGTACATGACATTTACATTGCTACATTTATTGTATCTTTAACTGTTTATAATTAGTATAGTGTATATCTATATTTGTCGAATATTTATTTGTATTTGTGCTGGTTGAGTGAAAGAGAGGGCCTTATGGCCTTAACTCTGCCAGAATAAATAAAGTATTATTATTATTATTATTATTATTATTATTATTATTATTATTATTATTATTATTATTATTATAAGGGTCATGCATTTGTGCCTGTTCCGGTCTCAAAAATACTACATGCTTTGTTCTATCCATCTTGTCAATGGTCGACCTTGACTCAGTCCTTTAGCTTTGTATTACAATGCCTCTACTGGTTGCCAGTTAAAATGATCTGTTAATTTTGACCTAAACTTAACTACTTTTTCTTCAAATTGTGTTATATATATATATATATATATATATATATATATATATAATTCCACCGCTGCGGTCTCGAGGTAGCGTGCTGCCTTGTCACGCAGCGGGCCCGGGTTCGATCCCCGGTCGGGGCAGTTTTTCTGGGTGAGGTTTTTATCGGGGTTTTTCCTCACCTGTAAGACAAATGTCTGGAAAACTTTAAGGCCCAAACGGTCCCCGAAATCATATGGCCATCATCCTTATCATTATCATCCTTACCATTATCATTATCATCATCATCCTTCACCGGTGTGGAAAGCAACGGGAAGCTACCACACCTACACAATTCCCTAGTAAAGCTGCAAGCATAGCATGAAAATGCTATGATTGCAGTGAAGGAACTGCCTTCGGGCAGAATTATTATTGATGGATATATATATAAGAAAGATAAATGCCTGGACGGGATTTGAACCCGGACCTCTGAGTTGATATCTCAGTGCGTTACCATTTATATTACCAGGCGAATCCACAACAAACATATATTTTTCTTATACATACTCTATATATATAATTCTTGCCTTATTTCGTAATTTCTTATACATTAATTTATATATTGCCACTAACTAACTAACTAACTAACTAACTCACTGGCACTATCGAACCCGTAGGTTCATGGCCGAGCGGAGATAAGCTCACCATACACCGCTATCCTGAGCTATTGTTTCCCAATAATTCCCTATATAATCTACTTCCCTCAAATCATATTTAATATTATTATCCTACCGCATTCTGGGTCTACCCACTGGGCATTTTCCCTCTGGTTTTCCTACAAGAAGCTTTCAGGCCCCTCTTTCATTCCCTATTCCTGTCACACTGTCCTGCCGATCGCAGTATACGAGGCTTATTATATCTGGTTTCCCATAAAGATAATGTAGCTCACTGTTAAGTAGTCTTTTCCATTCACCTGTCTGTTCATTTCCTTTTCTGAAAAATGTTTCGAAGAACTTTATTCTCAAATACTCGTGAGCTATCCTACTCCCTTATAGTAAGAGATAAGGGGCTGCTGGACATTGGCATATTTTAAAAGAAATCTAAATTTATATTTGCTCTAACCTCGTCTTCACCATTACCCAGTGTATGGTACATATATTAATTGGTGTTTCTCGTATAATTTATCATATTTAAGTATTATTATTATCATCGTAAGAATGTCGTTTGCATATGAAATATACATTGCAAAATTTAATATACTGGTATTTTTAACTTTTTATAATTAATATAGTGTATATCTATAGGCTATTGTCAAATATTTATTTGTATTTATGCCGGATGAGTGGAAGAGACCTTATGGCCTTAACTGTGCCAGAATAAATAAAGCATTATTATTATTATTATTATTATTATTATTATTATTATTATTATTATTATTATTATTATTATTATTATTATTATTATTATTATTATTATCATTATTATTATTATTATTATTATTATTATTATTATTATTATTATTATTATTATATTGACTTAGGCTTTCACGGCCGGAGTTATTATGATGATCTTGTAGTGCAGGTAGTCGACAAAATTGCCGGTCTCAAGACAACCCTTGAGGATGCCGAACGCAGTCTCTGGCGAAACGTCGGGGAACTACAAGCCTCAAGACCACGGTCAACAGCCCGGAAATCTTCTACAAGATCATTATTATTATTCCTCCTTTGGAGAGAAATGAATGTCACCACATCTGTTGTTAAGAGGATTGAAAATCAAACGCTCGAATGGTATGGCCATGTACAAAGAATGGAAAAAATGAAAGATGGCCAAGAAATATGTACCAGTGGTCACCCCCTGGAAGAATAAACGTGGTAGACCAAGATGGAAATGCAAAACCTACGTCAGAACTATAATGGATGATAGGAATTTGAAGGAGGGAGATTGGAATGATAGAGATAAATGGAAACTGAAAACGGCAAACCTGTAAGTGGGGGAAAGCCGAAGAAGAAGATTGTTATTATTTACTTACTCACTGGCACTATTGAACCCGTAGGTTCATGGCCGCGCGGACATAAGCTCTCCATAAATCCCTATCCTGAGCTAATGCTTTCCAATTATTCCCTGTATAATCTACTTCCCTCAAATCATAGTTAATGTTGTTCTCCCACCTCATTCTTGGTCTACCAACTGGGCGTTTTCCCTCTGGCTTTCCTACAAGAAGCTTCCATGCACGTCTTTCATTCCCCATACGCGCAACATGTCCTGCCCATCGCAGTCTACGAGACTTAACTGTTCTTATTATATCTGGCTTCCTATACATACCATGTAGTTCATTGTTAAGTAGTCTTCTCCATTCACCTGTCTGTTCACCTCTCTTTGGTCCAAAAATTTTCCTAAGAACTTTATTCTCAAATACTCGTAATCTCCTTTCCTCCCTTAAAGTAAGAGTCCATGTTTCGCACCCATATAATATAACTGGTAGAATAATAGTTTTATATATTTGAAGATTATTATTATTATTATATTATTAAGAGTTCATATTTCGCATCCATATAATGTAATTGGGAGAATATGCCTATCTGAAGGTCATAGGCCTCTATCCGAAACCTGAGGACCCCTCCATGCCACGGGGACTCAAACCCGCTTCACAATGGGTTCAGTAAGTACAGTGCATGTTAGATAAAAAGGAAGAAGACGCAGGATAAATAGATACACGATTAGTTAAGAGCAACGGGTTGAGTTGAAAGGCAAGAAGAGTAAAATTCGTCACGAACGGCTGTGACTTTGTGGGGACTACTCCCCTGCCAGCCCTGGGGCAGTTCTGTCGTCACCCACTCTCTTATCGATCTCCGGTATCTTTGTACCGTTAATAGACCAGGTGCGTAATTACAGCTATACTCATCGGGTTACAACAATGGTGTATATCACATACATACACTACCTACGCTTTAGAAGTGAAACTGTCTTTTTTTTATGCTCACAAGTACAACAGTGACAGACGTGCCAGAAACTTCTAAACACTTATATCTGACCTTTTACTGGGCCTAACCTTTCAACGAACTAATTGTACCATCTATTCGTTAAATTTAGACTAAATTAATATTTTTAAATCATCATCATCTTCTTCTTCTTTTTCTTCCTTCCAAGTATTAGGCCAAGGCCTGTTACGATCCTATAGAAAATTTTCCCTCCAGCGTTTCATAGGACGGCCCAGATATCTTCGTCCTCTTGGTATATAATTATAAACAGCTTTATGGATCCGATTTGAACTCATTCATTCAAGATGGTGTTTCCAATTTCAAGTCAATCGGTTCAAGTCAATCGGAAGACTCTTTTTCGAGTTTTGCGTTGTAATTGCAGTCTCCTTAGCTGATAAAATATTTCTTCTTCTTCTTCTTCTTCCTTTTATGGTTTAGACCGAATAGCCTGTTCTGGCCGCACTGCATCTCTGCCTTGGTCGTCCAGGATATCGTCGTCCTCTTGGTATATATGTCAGAATTATTTTTGGTATTCTCCTATCGTTCCTTCTTTCAAAATGTTCCTTCCAGTTATGTCTATCCATCCATAGTAATTCTGCCCGAAGGCAGGTCCTTCACTGCAATCATAGCATTTTCATGCTATGCTTGCAGCTTTACTAGGGAATTGTGTAGGTGTGGTAGCTTCCCGTTGCTTTCCACACCGGTGAAGGATGATGATGATAATGATAATGGTAAGGATGATAATGATAAGGATGAAGACCATATGATTTCGGGGACCGTTTGGGCCTTGAAGTTTTCCTGACATTTGTCTTACAGGTGAGGAAAAACCCCGATAAAAACCTCACCCAGAAAAACTGCCCCGACCGGGGATCGAGCCCGGGCCCGCTGCGTGACAAGGCAGCACGCTACCTCGAGACCACAGCGGTGGACAGTTATGTCTATATTCATCAATTTTTTTTATTTATTACAAATATATTCAATTGATTTCTAATTTCTTGATTTTTTATTTTATCTAATTTTGTGTATCCCAAAAATTAATATATTCCAAAATTGGCGTTGTCTTCAATTCTTTTAAGATAGGATATCGGTGTTCCTTTTCCGATCCCATCTGGTGTAACCCGTTGTTCTGCGTATGAATCTCATTTTACAAGCCGTTATTCTGTTTTCTTGTTGTATTTTTAGTGTCCATGCTTCACTGCCATAGGTCAACACTGGTCTAGCCAAAGTGTTATATAAATGTAATCTGGTGTTTCTTGTGCAAGAGATGGTTTCATAGCTAGATTAATAATTCCCAAACTTTTATTATAACTAGTAATTTTTTCAGGGATATCTTTTAAAACAGAAATCTGAAATAACTATATAATCGAGTACTTCAATTTGAGAATCTCTACCAATATAGTGATTTCATTTCCGCCAGAGGTTTCAAGGACATATGAGTGGTCTAATATTCTCCGCTTGCACCCTCTCACTCCTGATAACATAACTCCACACCTTACATAATATGCTAGTACGTCTAAGCAGCTTCACGGAGTTGAGAGTGGGTGTTTGTTTTAGTAGTGGGAGATACAGTGACTTGACCTTCAAACATCTGGGGAAAATTAAAATACTATAATAAAACACACAAAAACATTGCAGGCCTTTCGGGTAAACATAGGCCTACTCTTGCAGTGATGGGACTAGTCCAAAAAGCCTTCTTCTTTTTCTTCTTCGTCTTTCCCCCATTTATAGGTTTGCCGTCTTCAGTTTCCATTTATCTCTATCATTCTAATCTCCCTCTTCCAAATTCCTATCATCCATTATAGTTCTGACGTAGGTTTTCCATTTCCATCTTGGTCTGCCACGTTTATTTCTTCCACGGGGTGACCATTGGTAACTTACGAACACATCATTCAAATATTACGCTACGTCACTTGACGTGACTTGGATTGATAGTTTGGTTCCTGATCCCGCCGTCAACGAAACCGTATTTTCCCTTAAACAAGGAAAAGAGGGCGCTGAGAGGAATAGGACCTTTATTGTTATTCTTAATTCTATCGATAGTTTTATAAATTTCTAATAAGATAGTATTATGAATAACGACAAAAGCCATATTCATATCAGCGCCCTCTTTATCTTGGTTAAGAGAAAAGACAGTTGGGTTGCCGATAATTGCAGGAAAAACTATTAACGTAAATCTGTGACCTGACATATCATTTGGATGACATGCTTTTGTTAGGTTAGAGTAAGTTTTGAATTTAGTTATTTTTTTTAATCAAAAATGGGTTGAAGCAAGGAGATGCACTATCTCCTCTACTATTTCATTTTGTACTAGAGCATGCCATTAAATCTTTAGAGGATGAAGAAGGCCTACAACTCAACGGTATTAATAAGCTGTTGGTTTATGCAGATGATGTAGTACTATTGGGCGATAGCGAAGAGATACTAAAGGCCAACACGCACACACTATTGAGTAACACTAAGAAATTGGGACTGGAAGTAAATATCAATAAAACTAAATATATGGTCTCACATAGAAATACATTATATAATGAAAATGGACATCTAATAACAAACGAGGGAAATTTTGAGGAAGTGGCAGAATTCAAATACCTAGGAACAATAATCACAAAGTGTCCACCGCTGTGGTCTCGAGGTAGCGTGCTGCTTTGTCACGCAGCGGGCCCGGGTTCGATCCCAGGTCGGGACCATTTTTCAGGGTGAGGTTTTTATCGGGGTTTTTCCTCACCTGTAAACAAACGTCAGGAAAACTTTAAGGCCCAAACGGTCCCCGAAATCATATGGGCATCGCAATCTTCATCATTCATATTCATCTTAGATTAAGCTTAGGATTAGGGACTCTCCTGGCGCACCACTACCATCATATCATCGGGGCAACGTAACCGCGCTTTCCAGGCGCCCCAACCTGAGAAGTGGGTTACAAGTACGCCATGCCAGGAGAGAAACCAGAAATGTCGAAAGACAACCTGGGCATTTGCAAAAAAAAAAAAATCACAAAGTAGGAATGAAATGAACAAAGAAATTAAACATTGGCTCAATTCTGGAATAGTAGGCCTATAATAAGACTAGTAACCGCCATGTTTGGTTCGTCTCAGCGTATACCATACAATTTAATTAACCTTTAATATTTCATTTATTTAGGCGTAGCAACGCACGCCGGGTATTAACTAGTATAGGCCTATTATAATACTTATACTGCATCTATGTATATTTTTTATTTTATTTTCGATTGCGTCATCTCTACAATTTAGAAACTTAAATAGCCAGGTAGTGTGGACTACGCATGCTTGACCAACAGGTTTTCAGCCTCATTGGATTCAGTGATGTATATATGTATACACTGACCGTTTCCATTACATTGTATTAGGGAGGGAGTTGCGGTGTTGAGGGTAGGGAAAAAAATCATAGGGCAAGAGGAGTCATTTGTAAAGAGAGCATGAATCTATTTCCTCCACCCCTTATTCATTTCAAATACAACTCTAGCATTAGAGGAGGGGACTCGAATTGTGAGCTTTTTTTAATACGCCAATAAAGCAGGCGGTAATGTTAATAAAAGTTGTATTGTTTTCTCTTTTATTCTTCAAAATACAGTTTGTATTACTATGTTAATTAGAAAGCTGTTAATTTATACTGACTATTTAACTCATGCCCCAAATGGGAGTCAATGACCAATCACGTTTCAATGATTTCTGTTTTACAACCAATCACAGTCGTGCTTCACGAAATATTTATCAGTGTTATATTTACCATATTAAAGAAAGCTCCTCCTTTTTAATATTCTGAACAGGTCTGACCATTATTTTGCAGTGGCTGAGCCTGTGAGAAATACGGCTACCAGATTGTATATATAGTGCATGAATGTCAACACATGCCGCATGCGGGAGTTAATATAAAAACATGTGTAGTAATTGATTATACCACCAAAAAAAGAAATCACTGTTTGCACTTTCTTAAATGTATTTTTTTCCCAGGTAACAATCCAGAAAAATATAATTGTCATATTTACATCATACGGCATCAGAAATGAATTAATATACAGTTTGATGTGTTTCATTTTTTCTCCACTAGAGAGCATTCTTACAATATTGCGTTCCTTTGGCAATAAATAATATGATCTGGTTGCAGTGATAAACAAATGAAGTAGATGAAGCGTACCTATAGTTTCTCATTTGTTTTCAAACATCGCCGTTTACATTAAATATATAAATATTTTAAAATAACTATAGTTAAATAATGATTTGTGAGTAAACAGCTTAATTTTATTCGTTAAATAGTCCTAACAAATGCCACTCTTGATTTCCAAATTCTCTAAATAAATTGGAAATCACTCGTGGCATTACTTATGATAATGTAGTATTATTAGGCGATAGTGATGAGTAGATTACGGATTTTAAGCACTTAAAAAGTACAAAATAGGCTCTTACAAAAAATGGACAACAACATAACTTTTTATAGTCTTACGTAAAGAATATAAACATATAATTTATAATTTACAAAAAATAGGTGCCAAATTTAATATGGAAATATCAATTAACAAAACTAAAATTATGGCATTTCATGGGAAGGACCCCATACAAAGTAAAATCTGTCTCCAGAATAACATTTTAGAGAGATCTAATCAATTTAAATATATGGGATATTATCTCTCTATCTGGGAAGAAAAGGATATCCCTGAAAAAAATTACTAGTTATAATAAAAGTTTGGGAATTATTAATCAAGTTATGAAACCATCCCTTGTACAAAAAAACACCAGATTACGTTTATATAACACTTTGGCTAGACCAGTGTTGACCTATGGTAGTGAAGCATGGACACTAAAAAGACAACATGAAAGCAGAATAACGGCTTGTGAAATAAGATTCATGCGTAGAACAGCGGGTTACACCAGATGGGATTGGAAAAGGACCGATATCTTAAAAGAATTGAAGACTACGCCAATTTTGGAATATATTAAACAGTACCAACTAAATTGGAAACACCATCTTGAAAGAATGAGATCAAATCGGATCCCCAAAGCTCGTTATAATTATATATCAAGAGGACGAAGATCACTGGGCCGTCCTATGAAACGCTGGAGGGAAAATTTTCCATAGGATCGTAACAGGCCTTGGCCTAATACTTGGAAGGAAGAAGAAGAAAAAGAAGAAGAAGAATATAAACATATGCTATCAATAGCATGCGAAGATATCATAGATGCTTTTGGAATTTGTTTTGCCTTCTTACAAAGAGCAGAACCGTCACTTGAGAATATTTCTGCACCAAATTCTTTCACGAAATTGCTCAGTTCGTCTTTTATTGTTGTCCGCTCTTTAGGTATCTTAAAAAAAAAATATTCTAAATGTAAAAAAAAAAAAACACATACACTTGCCGCACCACTATGTCTTTGAAGCACCTCTCTGTAAATGAGGACTGCAGACTAAATTCAGTGTTACCAAGATCAAAAATAATAATGCCAGTTATCTAAAGGTTTCGGCTCCAGGTGTGAGACAGAGAAAGAAAGCTTGAGCCATCTACCCTCTTTGTCACTCAGCAATGTTTGTATTGAAAATAAGCAAAGAACTTTTCTCCGAATCATAGAGCCGGAGCATAATACAATGGCACATAGCATAGGACTATATTGTTTAACGGGAATGCTTGAGGTGGAAAAATGCAATATTTACCTAACGGGAGTGCATTGAGGGGGAAATCATCTACCTTCTAGGTTACTGGATTATTGCCACTCTTATCCTAAAATATTCTAAGGGAATTTATAAAAAGAACACTTGGAAACTTCTATAAAATGATTTGTGGGATGATGTTTGTCCATTTCAATTGATTTAATTGAAATACTGAGTTAATTTCGAGAAAAAATTGCAAATAGGCATTTATAGGCATTATAAGCTGAAATAGGCATTTATGGGCAAAATGAACTTCATGGAAAACAACTCTAGGGTCGTTGGTATGAACTTATATGAAGTCACTTTTACAATATCAATAATAAATAACTGTAGGCATTTTCCCTAACATCCGGTCTCTATTGATGAGTGATGAGATACTAAGTGCCAACACGCACACTCAATTGAGTAACACTAAGAAATTGGGACTGGAAGAAAACAAATAAAACTAAAGTATATACTATGTGTATACTATGCAAGCGTGCCACTAACATAAATTCAAATTAAAAACGGAAAAACACACAATTTATTGTTGCAGTAAGTGAATAATTACCTGAGATAAACATATATGTTTATTTTTTCAAAGAAAATGTGAAAAGTCTTAAAATGAAGTGAGAACTTGAGCTAAAAGTAACCCAAAATCAGCATATTTGTAATGCAAAATGTGTATTAATCATTGCTCAGACAGCGTAGATAACTTAGCACAAAAACCCGCTAACAAACAAGTGAACAGTAAACGAATCTTGTGTACTAAATCGCCCATTTTCTCATCCCAACTTGCCAAACGTTAGACTAACTTGGGGGCACGGCACTACGCTACAAGCCGAAAGTCGAGGGTTCGAGTCCCGGTGGGGTCAAGATTTTTAAACAGACCCAAACCTTCTAGTGGGACTATGGTCCTGGGGTCGACTCAGCCTCTAACGGAAATGCGTACCAAACGCTTGTTCTGGGCGTAAAGCCGGCCGTCACAAGGCTGACATTAAGGGGGGTGATGGGTGAAAAATTGACCATTTGAGATCAAAATTGTACTAAAAATAGCCTGTGTTCTAATGTATATGTTGCAGAGGCATATGGCGCTTCTAAGTGCCCTAAATTACGTCAGAGTTAAAAGGCTGCGCCAGTTAAATACTACCTGCATGCAAATCTTTTAACTTGTTTTTCCACACTTTTATTTCCACTGCATTTTTGTACATTCAAAAATTGAATGGAATTCAGAAATTTTGTCCTAGAAGGTTCAAATTTTTACTGCATGTCCTAAGAACAATGGGTAACAGAGCAGTGCATGGGTTCCATGACTGAAGTAGTATTTTAAGAAATAAAAAATAAAATGCATGCAATTATTATTTTTTTGTAATTTCACGCATGAGGTACAACATTACTTTTTTCTCCCTTTGTATTCTCATTATAAGAATTCTAATGCCTGATGTTTTTCTAACTATTTTAGGGGTCTTGTAAAAAGTAAATAAGATATTTTACTAAAAAATTGTGGAACCCATTTAATTATAATATATGCAATTTTTAAAAAATATAATATTTAATAACTCATGAAATAAATGTCTCACAAGAATGAAACTTAAACACATCATTATGTATCATGCAGTGAATACTTGTAAAAAAATCAAGTCTCTACCTCAAAAAATGTAGAAAATAGATATTTCACCCATCACCCCCCTTAAATGCCAATTGTCTAGAAAAAGTGGGAGCCTTAACCTCCTACTGGGGCACGCCGTAGCGTAGTGGTTAAGGCACTGCACTACAAGCCGGAAGGTCGAGGGTTCGAGTCCCGGTGCGGTCAGGATTTTTAAACTGACCCAAAACTTCTGGCGGCACTATGGCCCTGGGGTCGACTCAGCTTCTAACGGAAATGAATACCAGACTCTTGTTCTGGGGGTAAAGACGGCCGTCACGCAGGGCTGACAACCCGGCTGACATCAAGTTCCGATTGTCCAGAAAAGTGGGAGCCCTAACCTCCTACTACCCCAAGGGCCTCCTGAGGCCTGTAGTGGGATACCTTTACCTTTAACCTCCTACTACCACAAGGGCCACGTAAGGCCTGTAGTGGGATTACTTTACATTTTTTTACCAACGTGTTGAAATCGCATACAAATATGGTTGAGTTCAAAACGAAAACTATGAAATTATTCGATAATAAACTAGCACCATGGGGTTCCTTGCATCAAAATACTCATAAACTATACCTGAAATAAGTAGTGAAAGTTTGTCGGTGGATGATAGTTTCACCCTGTATAATCCGACTTACTTACTTACTTACTTACTCACTGGCACTATCGAACCCGTAGGTTCATGGCCGCACGGACATGAGCTCTCCATACATCCCTATCCTGAGCTAATGTTTTCCAATCATTCCCTGTATAATCTACTTCCCTCAAATCATAGTTAATGTTGTTCTCCCACCTCATTCTTGGTCTACCAACTGGGCGTTTTCCTTCTGGCTTTCCTACAAGAAGTTTCCATGCACGTCTTTCATTCCCCATACGTGCAACATGTCCTGCCCATCGCAGTCTACGGGACTTAACTGTTCTTATTATATCTGGCTTCCTATAAAGACCATGTAGTTCACTGTTATGTAGTCTTCTCCATTCACCTGTTTGTTCATCTCTCTTTGGTCCAAAAATTTTCCTAAAACTTTATTCTCAAATACTTGTAATCTCCTTTTCCTCCCTTAAGTAAGAGTCCATGTTTCGCACCCATATAATGTAACTGGTAGAACAATGGTTTTATATATTTTCAGCTTAACGTTTTTTGAAAGGAGTTGGGACATCAAAAGTCTCTGCAATGCATAATAGCATGCATTTCCAGAATTAAGCCTATGTTTAATTTCTTTGTGCATCTCATTCCTATTTGTGATTATTGTTCCTAGGTATTTGAATTCCAGCCAATTCCTCAAAATTTCCCTCATTTGTCATTAGCTGTCCATTTCCATTATATAATGTATTTCTACGTGTGACCATAATATTTAGTTTTACTGATATTTACTTCTAGTCCTAATTTCTTAGTGTTACTCAATAGTGTGTGCGTGTTGGCCTTTAGTATCTCCTCGCTATCGGCCAGTAGTACTACATCATCAGCATAAACTAACAGCTTATTAATACCATTGAGTTGTAAGCCTTCCTCATTCTCTAAAGATTTAATGGCATGCTCTAGTACAAAATTAAATAGTAGAGGAGATAGTGCATCTCCTTGCTTTAACCCATTCTGGATTTCAAAAGTGTCTGAAAACTGTTTGCCTACACGCACCCTACTCGTTGAGCCATTTAGACACATTCGATCCGACTTCGATATATTATTTTTGGAATAGTCTATAGGAGAGATTTCTGGTAACAAATTTTAGTGTTAGACTGTATTATGTTCAATGGTTATAAAAGAAGAAAAAAGCTTTAAAAATTCAAAGCTCGCACCAAGAATACACCTTTCACGTTGGTGGCTCTTCCTTCGTATTTAAAATGTTTAAAAAAAAAGTTTTAAAAAGTTACAATGTTGGAATACATAGTACGTTCTTCTGGTGGGAAGAAGGTGGTGGTAATTTACTAGACGGTCCTTTTTCTGCGCCATATTCCTCCCCAGGTTTTCAATATTTTCTCGCCACAGTTTTTACGTAAATTTCTTATTGCAGTTCTCACACACACATCCATTCCTTCAAATAGTTGAACCGGGTGTACTATTTAGTGACAGATGAATTACTACTATTACTGAACGTTTCTACTATTACCAAACATGTGAGATAGCTCCATATAGCAACATTTAATCTTAACTGTATTAATATGTAAAGTTATACAGGATGTTCCAAAATGATGGACGGGAATTCGAAGTTGTTTAATTTCTCTTACATGATATATATAAGAACAAAACTTACATGGGATTAAAGAGAAAATCTTCGAGTTTTCATAACGTACTTTATAAGTGTTCGATGTGAGCACCTTTCGTTACACGGCACACATCTAGTCGATAGTCGAATTTTTCCCAAACCTTGATCAGCATATTTGGAGTAATGCATTCAACAGCAGCAACAATTCTCCTTCCCAAAT